>JAHZMQ010000092.1:0-24346 GCA_031772345.1 Himalopsyche anomala | reverse complement strand
TGTTGCTAGCTCATTACTTAAATGTCATTATCCTTAAACTTACACATGTCAGTTGATTCAGAAACTGCCGATAGCTGAGTTTACCGCGAAAAGCGTTGGCTTTTTTCTTAAATTTACTCAACATCTAAAAAGTTCATATGAGAGAAGTATACGTTATCATTGTACTTTTTTATAAAAGCTTTAATACAGTGATTATAGCGCAAATCTAAAAACATAGCAATTTTGACTAATTTCCCCACAATAATTCGACAAAACCTGAGCCTAATACCTGAGTCTTTTGTAATATAGTAAAAATATTTTTCAACAAGGTAAAAAATGTTTTTTTTTTGTCGTTATGATTTGTTTTTAAAGCCAAGGTTTTCTGTGATCGTTTTATTTAAATTGACCACAGAAAGGCATTGATGAAACTTTTTATTCTGTTCCATGTAATAATTAAGTGATAATCTAAATATGGACTTGAAAATAGAGCCGGAGCATAATGAAAATTCCTGTGATAGCGATAACCACCAAAATAATATGAATGATATTTGGATTGAGGATCGTTCAATTGACATCAAATTAGAACCGCTCGAAGTACAAGAAAAAAAAATTGTCCAAGAAAATCATCGCCAGTCTAGAAAGGTATTCGCTATTATTTATTATTTGTTAAATAAACATTTAAATGATTTCAAAAGGATATTTTTTTCTTAAGAGGAGTGTATGGCAGTTCTTAGGTAACCAAAAACAAACTTTTACCTGACCTTAGTATTGTTTTCATGCTCATTGAATAAAACTAAAAATCCGAAGCAATTTTTTTTCGATTTTCTTTATATTTTGACAGATATAAATGAACAATTTGCCAGCGATGTAACTCAAATATTTTTACATACATTTATATCAAATAGTATATATATATGTCATGTTCTCTCTTTCTCTGACTTTCAACTTTAGACCAAGAACAGTTGCCTTAGTAACATTATTTAATTATAACATTTTTTATTGATATTTTTTTAAAAACCACAAACAAACTGATATAGTTTAAAGTGGTTAATAAATGTTGTATTTAGCTATCGATTGTTAAGTGCAGTGTGAGCTTAAATTTTCAAACTTCTTTTTGTCTAAAAAATCTCTGATTTCCAATTAAGCTTTTTTGAGAAAATCACGTTTGTTAACTAATAAAATAATTATGAATATCATCACCAGTAAAAAAAGTATTTCTAACTTCTGGCATAAAATTTAGAGTATAAAGTTGTCAGGGCTGTCGCTAACTGTAAATAAAAATTCGAGCTTATAATATATACTTATATTCAAACAGCAATCATAATTAGGTCAGTGTTGTTTGAATTTTCGTTTGTTACCATCAAATTGCAGGATCACCCTCCTTCGCCTTTTAATTGAAAATAAAATCGATAAATGTTGAATTTATAAGAAGTCGTCATATTCGTTATTCAAATCAATAACAAAATGCTATTTTTCGTCAATTAAAACGATCCTTTAAAAATGTTAATTTGTGACAATTCTATGAAAAGCAACATATTCATTTTTTAAAAAAACGAGAGTAAGCATTACATCACTCGAATGTGATTTAAAATACTATTTTTGTTTACAGACAGAAACATTACTACATTCTGGAAAAAAGTTTTTCGAGTATGAACAAGTCGCCAACAAAACTGTTGATTCTGGTGACTTAAAAACACATAAAATGTCACAGAAGGGAGAAAAGCCTTTCAAATGTGGCCAATGCAGTTATGGAACTAATCTGTCTGCCGACTTAAAAAGACATAAAATGTCACACACTGGAGAAAAGCCTTTCAAATGTGGCCAATGTAGTTTTAGAACTGCTTTATCTGTTGGCTTAAAAAGGCATAAAATGTTACACACTGAAGAAAAGCCTTTCAAATGTGGCCAATGTAGTTTTAAAACTGCTTTTTCTGGTGACTTAAAAAGGCATAAAATGTCGCACACTGGAGAAAAGCCTTTAAAATGTGGCCAATGCAGTTTTAGAACTGCTTTATCTGGTAACTTAAAAAGGCATGAAAAGTTGCATACTAAAAAAAAGCCTTTCAAATGTGACCAATGTTGTTTTAGAACAACGTGGTCTGGTCACTTTAAAAGGCATAAAATGTCACACACTGGAGAAAAGCCTTTGAAATGTGATCAATGTTGTTATAGAACAACCTGGTATGGTCACTTAAAAAGCCATAAAATGTCACACACTATTGATTAACTTTTCAAATGTGAGCAATGCAACTATAAAACTCGTTGTTCTATTTACTTAAAAACAAATAAAATGTCGCGCACTGAAGAAAAAGCTTCCAAGTCACCGATCATAGGTGTTATTAGTTCATGCAGTGCTATAGAAAGTTTTAACAAATCATGAGTGGTCCGTTGAATCTCACCCTTTAACTTCAAATTGTTTAACGGTTATACGTAGATCGAATCTCAGTTTTGCGAATTCTTTGAATTTTAGGTGTACATGTGTATATTCCCGTACGAAGATTTTGTGATTCTTTAATGGAGTTCATTTAAAACATAAGATACATTTGTAAATTAAGTGATGATTGTAATAAAATCTTTGTTTTTTATCATATGATTATACAATTTTATAAAATCAATGATAGTGTAATCAATATCAATATAATTTATTTTTTGAAAGCGAGTTGTGATGCCCAAATTTTATTATATGATTTACTGATATTATTCTTAACAATGTTTATAAGGTGTTTGAATAACTTTTCAAAATAAAAATGGGTTGTCAAGCACATTTTAAAGTTTTTTTTTTATATTTTAATATTATGCTTCAATTTAATAACCATTCATGTCACAAATAAATAGAATAAGATAATATCATTGTGTTTGTCTTGAATTTATAACACGCATGTGTAGTAATCATTGTTCTTTACCCCATCATAATTTCTAACATGGTATTCATAGACAACTAGTTATACTATGCTCATAGAGATATCCAGTGTTTTCAATAGCGCAGTATAAAATTATTAAAAATAATTGGTTTCTATAAATCCTAGGGAATAATTGCACGACGAACGTATTTGAAGAAATAAATTTTGACAAAAAATTCATGAACTAGTAAGTAGATTTGATTGTTAAACTCTATGTAATACAGTAGAAGAAAGGTACAGAAATTATTTTTTATATTAAGTGATTAAAATACCAATTATTAGGACCGAAGATTATTTTTTTTGAAAAAATTAATTGCATATGCTGTATTGAAATATCGATACTAAAAAATTTAAAATATACAATAAAATAAATGTGTTTTTATAAGACACTTAGCTTTAAGACGTCGACTCACTCATTTGAAAAAAAGTATGTTTTCAAGTATATAGCATGGCTTGTAATTATAGAGAACTTTTATTAATATGCTTACATTGGTGTTTTGAAAAAGCATCAAAGATACAGGCAGGGAAGAAACCCATCAATCCTCCCATTCTTTTTTTAACAAAATCTATTTTCAGATCATGCTGCTTCATTTTGTGACCGGGTAAAGTTGTTTAATGTATAACTTTTTTGTTCTAACAATAATCGTGTTTTTAGTCTGACCAAGAATTACTTAAAATAGTTATATTCCAATAATCACGCAAGGGAACAATTTATCTACTAACAAGCACACATTGACATAACAATAGGTAAAGATTATAAATTAATTACAATTTCATAATGGGTTATAAATATAGATTAGTGACTTCATGGTAAATTTTATTTATCAACAATTCACAAAGCTTATTTTAGTTTTTAATTCACATAAAGTATGTTTACTTCTGCTTTATCATTTTCCTTTCCACCACGTATTGACAGTGAACACCTTAAATGTAAAACAAAATTCGTTTACCCTCAGGAAGCGGAAAATTTTTAATGAATATTTATCATCTCGCTCCTGGTAAAGTATTTTACACCCTGAAGAGCATTTTTTTATCCGCTCCTTATGCACTTTGCGTTCGGCTACTATGCAACTCCCTCCACCAGCCGACACGACCAAACGTTATGCGTTTATCAGTTTTGTGCGAGGATTGTCTGGAGAACAATTGACGAGGACTTGGCAACTTGCACTTGAGTATGCGAGAAATCGCCCTATAAAAATATACACAGTGACTTTTGAGTGTATATCTACTCTTTCTCTGTAGGACGCCGCAAAAATACTAAATGCAGAGTTTGAATTTTTAGCTATTAAGTCGGCGTGGCCGGTGGGTTCGACAGTTGGACACAATAAGACTTTTAGTGGTTTCTACCCTAAGTAAAATATAGAGGTGTCTGTCGACTGTTGAAGCAGCTTCAGAGTTGAGTACCTATTTTGAAATTGCATATCACGTTTCTACCATTTCAAATGTCTTTCGTTTAAGGCTAAAAATACAAAAAATTCTCCATTGAAAATATTCTTAAAATAATATGTTATTAAGAAAAAGAGATTTTTTTGTTTATTGCTTCGTAAATTTTAATCATAAATATTTGGTTAATGGTATTAATTACATATTCCATGTTGGCGAGTTGGTGCAAACCAGAAATCACAATTCATAGTGATTACTGACAAATGCTCATTCCTTAATTACATACTTTTGAAGGTGATTTCATTGCCAGTTTGTTTAGACATATTGCACTAAAACGGTCACCTCT
Organism: Himalopsyche anomala; assembly: GCA_031772345.1. Taxonomy (NCBI): domain Eukaryota; kingdom Metazoa; phylum Arthropoda; class Insecta; order Trichoptera; family Rhyacophilidae; genus Himalopsyche; species Himalopsyche anomala. The sequence continues at coordinate 19,738 of JAHZMQ010000092.1, read as the reverse complement.
AATATTAGATTTATTAAAACGGCTGATCGTCGTGCAGATTCATAATCACATTTATCAAAGTCCAAGGATATCTATCCAGTACTTGACAGTAAGTGTGACTTAAATGTTTACTTTTACATTACTTTCATTCGTGTCGTCTTTCGACAGCTTACGGATGTTGACACATTTCTTCTGTGTAGATTTATAATCACAATGATCATATTAGAATGGTTTCACACCAGTATGACATTTATGGGTTTTCAATAATGAACGCATTTTAAATTTAGAATCGCATTGATCACATTCGAACGGCTTCTTCCCAGTGTGTATTTGTTTATGTCTATTTAAACTTGACTTTTGTCCAGACTTGTAATCACAAAGATCACATTCAAATGGTTTCTCGCCAGTATGCGTTACATTATGGGTTTTTAAACCACTCTTCGATGCAGATTTATAATGGCATAGATCACATTTAAATGGCTTCTCGCCAGTATGTGATAATTTATGGGTTTTCAAAGATGAGAGACACGCAGATTTATATTCGCATAAATCACATTTAAATGGTTTCTCACCAGTATGCCATAGTTTGTGAGTATATAAGTTTGCCTTATATGCAGACTTATAATCGCATTGGTCACATTTGAATAATTTCTCGCCAGTATGTGATAGTTTATGGCTATTTAAGTTTGCCTTCCATGGAGATTTATAATCACATTGATTACATTCAAATGGTCTCTCACTAGTATGCAATATCTTGTGGGTTTTTAATGATGAAAGCCTATCAGATTTATAATCACACTGATCACATTCGAATGGTTTCTCGCCAGTTTTTTTACGATGGTCCCATTGAAGACGAAGAGTCGTATCTCTGATATTTTTCATACTTAATATCGATTTGTGGTTAACATTTTTATGCAATAAAAGTGAATCAAGCGATGCAAACGATTGCATACAAACACTGCAAACGAAATTTGTCTCGTGAAACACTTTCTTTTGTAGATTTATTTCAACCACAATCGGTCGATGTCTTAAGACTTCGTTTTTGACGTTGATTTCAATATCGTCAAACGATACTGGCAATGTCTTCAGTGAGTAATTCAATAATGAATGCAATAAAGGAAATGAGTTATGGGCAGCTGGCATCTGGAAAAAAAATAAGTTAATGTTATATGACTATGATTTTCTTTGTCTTTGACATAAGTAATTATATAGTTTTGTTAGAAGTTTGGTAAGTTATATTTGTTTTTTATATTTAGCGGAAACGAAACACGATTTTTTTATAAAAATCTCAAACGGGTATGGGAGCTACAGGAAAATACGCGACAGAAAAGACCACGGGCCTAAAATGGTTGAGAAAATATATTTAAGATAACCTATTTCTCGCCTTCAGCGATGATTCACTTGAAAATCACATGACATCAATGCATTGGTAAAGTTTTTCCTGTAAGAACTGGTACAATCTTAAGCGTTGTCTTGAGTAATCATTGTTCCATCTGCTTTCGTTTTCAAACAATAAACTTAAAATGCAGTTTTAGTCGCATTCAAAATAATGTTCTATCTATTACGCCGCTAGCATACAGAGGCACGGAAACAGACCGAATGCGGACCGTGCCATACGGTTCGGTTTCGTATCGGTTTCGCGCAGAAGTTCTCTGTGAACAGGAAGACGGATGCGAATCGAATCCACGACATTTTTATTTCTGACAATACGCTGCACTGTCACATTAAGCTGCAACCTACCTGATGTATAAAATAAAAACATATAACAGCATGTGACAGTGGTTCTGAAACTGAAGAAGTTACTTCTTTAACAAAATAGTCTAGGTGATACTGATTTTTTAAAAAAAATGTTGCTATTGACCATGGCATTGGATTGAAAAGAAAATGAAGCATCTGGGACATGGCATCAATAAAAAAATAACAATTTATACGCAAATTTATGTACAGAATTGTAGAATTTACTACGACGACAAATTTTATTGATATTTTTTAATAAGTGCTCATTATTTTGAAAAACACAGCACACAAACTGGAGAGAACCTAAAAGCTTAAAAAAGACTAGTTATTTTTCTGATGAACATAGTTTTTTCCAATACCAATCGAAATATCTGTAAAGGCTGACGTCTTTTTAAAATTATTCCTATAATCAGTGACACATGTCAATCAAATTTTCACTGAAATTGTCCATTTTAAAACCACGCGCGAACTAGCGAAATTCTGTCAACACGTACGAATTTGATTGAAGGCGTGCTTTTTGTCGCGTACGACAGTACTATAGCGGCGGAGGACATTTCATATTTTCGTGTTTCACCGAGTCTCTTTGAATTCGTTATCGCAAGACGAAATAAATTTAATGAAAAAATGATCTCCTGAATCTTAATTGTCGGAATGGTTCAATCACAATCCTTAAAAATAAAAGGACCGTAAGTTTGCTCTTGTCAAATAAGAAATGAATCAAGCATGTTATTAAATAAAGATTTGAAAAATATATATCAGATGATCAATACGGCTTCAGACTAAAAGACTCGACTAAGCACCAAATTTTTTTTTTCCTTCCTTTATTTTCCTTCTGAAACTATTTGTGGTGTCCTAGTTTCCTGACTAAAGTAATTGCTAGGGTGGGTACAGACTAAGTCTTTATATCCCTTTCCCGCATGTAAGCTAGCTACGTAATGACTTTCTAAAAGATTCTGTCAGCTGAAGGCTTTAAATCTCTGAGCAGTACAATATATAACGGCGGATTTATCAACCGGTTGCGTACCATATGGCGTTTTGAGGCAAACCCAAAGCTTTAAATCATGTAGAAAGCTTAGACACCACAGAGATGATCGTAATACCTCCCATTAGCATGGGGAAACAATTGTTTCATAATATGTCCTGAAACACAAAAATTTTGTGTTCAGTTTTTTCACCCGAGACAAGTTCCCATTTTCAAGGTCTGGGAGCGTACTTTTTCAAAAGATTATGATTTCAAACGTACTACTTACGGCATTAAAAGTTTTCAGAGGAAATTAAAAATAAAATTTGATCTGAAACGTTAAAAAAATCAGGAAAAAAAGTGACGGAACGCCGTTCCACCGCGTCAAATAAGAGACTAACAATTACCTCTTCTGGTTTCCTTTCATCATTTGAACACTTGTCGACATCAACCGTCGACTTCAAACAGACCCCGTCGTAGTATTCTTTTTTGTATTTTTCCCAACTGTCTTCGTTTTCTTTCTTGATTTCCTGTGACTCCATGACGATAACCTACAAAAAAAATCAAATTCAATTATTTATCTCTTTAAGGGTCTTTCACTGTCAATAATTGGTGAAAAGGCATTATATTAGTAAAAACACAATACCCTATTCACTTTATTAATGTAGCATTTTATCAGTTTGTCAAAATTTAATTATGTTTGCAATTACTTTAAATTGCCATTCTAAATTTATTAATCTGAGATGACTTTTTAATTATATGTTAGATGTGTTAAACATTTTAAATCGTGTTATTTAAGAATCACTTTTATTGTAAGTAATTGGTAATTTCTTTTCAATGGCAATTGTTGTTTATAACTGTTCATTTTTGTATAAATGGCATTGTTAAATTATATTTCTTATCAGTTGACGATGCTCGTAATGAGTGAAACCGGTCCTGACATATTAAATAAAATGGAATGAAGTACAAAGGAATATTGTGTTTTTACTAATTCAATGATTTACATAAAAAAAAAACAATTTATATGTTTTACTTGTATGATTGAACATTTGAAGGCCACAAAAAAAATGATTATCCGGATTATGCATCTCGGATAAACAACAATATTATCAAACTCCAGGACGCGTATAATTTTTTTGTACGGCTGACATTTAAAAGTGTTATTTTGATAGAAAAATGATTATTGTGATTAAATCCGACGTCTTCTTTTGGTAATAACTACGAGACAGTATCGTTTGGTCTTTAAATTGAATAAGGTTGTATTATAAAAAATAAAGAAAATACTAAATATAATAATAATATGATATGAAACGTTTCTTGATTGGAATAGAAATGGATCAAACATTAGCCTTAAATATAACAAGATTTACGGCTCCTCCTACGGAACATGGACCCTCGCTAACGTCTAGGATCTTTAATGTGTTAAAAAACATGACTGCGTTCAAGCACTCTACCCCTAAATTTCAACTTACGTTTCCTTCTTTGTTGAAATCGTCTTTGTCAAATTCTTCCTGCTTCACACGTACGCCAAATCCATTGCCAGGTGAATGACCTTCGCTAAAGATGTCGACGTTCATCTCAGCATCGTTGTCGATCCCTGATGTACCGTGCGATGACAGCAATTCATCGTCCGGTTCTATCTTTATGTCCATTCTAGAGTATTGACACAATAATTGAAGCGAAACAAGTAATAAACGATAATGTCAAAATACAGTTTTACCATAGACAATATTATTTTTATTGACTCGTGTTCGATTATGTATAGGAATCGCGGAAAAGCGTAAATTTAAAAGTAAATCTATAGTTGTGTGTTTTGTAGCGCAGTTACTTTTTTCTTTTTTTTAAACTTATTTTGATTAGTAAAACATCGATTTAATTGTCTATGCAAATATGGCCATTATATTTTTTTATTGTCTATGGTACTACCATATTTGATAAAGCTTGTACTTTCTACTGACTTAATCGATTTCCTCTTGAAATGGATATCAAAAAAGAACAAGACGACATGTTTCTGTCAACAGATACACCTGAAAACACTGATAATAGCGATTATCGTCAAGACAATGATAAAACTATCTGGAATCAGGAGCAGTCGATTGACATCAAGATCGAGACAATCGTGAAGCAGGAAGGAACTGCTGACTATAATGATCATCACGAGACTAATAAGGTAGCATTTAACATTATTAAGCCGTTCAGATGTTTTAAAATATTAGAAATAAATGGCTATTACGCGGTTAACACGTGGAGCAATCACGCATGTTTTTTGAGGTTATGACACTTGAATGTTGTTTAAATTTAATATCATTGTGAAACTAGTAGCAAAGTTATTTAATATATAATATTCCCCTATTATTTCGTCGAAATATTAAAGGTCTCTTATAAATTATGCGAAATAAATTTCAGTATGATAATATCGTCATCGATATGTTCCGAGCTTCGTTTCTTTCATTCGTTTTCCAGAACTGGTATTCGCCAGGTGAGGTTAAATTTGCGGAAGAATATTCATTTTTCCTTGCATTATTTCTAGAGGGGGAAAATTGCGTTATATAATCTTGCTCTGTATTTCGAAAATAAATAAAATGTGCTCTAATGACAAAATGCAATCATTGTGATCGATTTGTTAATACTGAGTTTTTTTAAATATGACCACGACCCCAATGGATATATATTACATTGTGTTAACAAACTATATGCAATAAAATGACTTTAATGTGACATTAAAAAACCAAAAACTCGAATATATTATTGTAATTAAACAAGTTATGTATTTACACAGTTTTATTATGTCAAATTGGCTAATTTAGGGATACAATAAAAATATTTATATTTATCCTCACATTATCAAAAATAATATTTATGAATGTGAATTACCCAGTACTTATTCGACATTTTTAAAAAATATTATCTGGACTGATTCTCATGGAATTCAAAATTCAGTAAAAATTCTAAATTTTATAATCACATACAATCTTTATATACACTTAATCTAACTCAACCCGACGCAGCCTTACCTAACCTTACCTTTGCCGTGATCAAATTCAGGATATTATTTTCTTTAAATGTCAAATAAATATTATTTTTTTGAATTGGCAGGAGACTTGTACAACCCCAACACTCGAAAGGTTTGTCTTCTATCATAATTTACCTTCAATATCTAGATGTCTATTACCAAAACTATGTAACTAAGTCGTAAATATTTATTTTTTTACATTTCATACTGTTATTAATTATTTCGATGTAAGATCAGTTGGTAGCTCTGCCCACTTTGATATCTGAACTTCTGAGTAGAAGATAAACCGCGAAATATTTGTGACAAATATTTCGTATTTCGCATAAATTATTTTCTGCGCGTTTCTCCTTCTGCAGCCAACTTGAACTCTAATTTCAAAGCGATTGTTACTCAATGTTCCTTTATCAATAAACCAGGGCTGTCCAACTGAAAATATTAGACGGGCCATATGAAATATTGAATGTCTTTGACAAGCCACTTTTTTCCGGATTTCTTTTGGTGAAACTACAGCCGTCTCTCTCTTTATTCTTCCCATGAGAGCGAGATAGAAAATCCCACGTAGCAAAACAATGCAAAAATGCTGCACTACATTCGCCGTCTTGCTCAGTCGGCTAGCATTATCTTAATAAAATAAAAATGTTAAATGCATAGAATGTTGAATTCCTTGAAAGAGCCACACCTTTATTTGAAAACAAAAAGTCGATGCTGAATGAACATATCATTTGGATTTAATCAATTTATGTTGACATTTTAGGTTGAGCCTGCTTTTGCTAACTTCACAATGTTTTATCAAATTCCTAATACAATTTTTTGTTTTTTTTTTGTTTTAGTCTCAAATGACCAATACCAACTCTAAAGATCCCATTGAATCACCAGAGATAACTTTGTTGCAAACTGATTTACCTTCGACGTCTTATATAAACCAAATGCATATCAAAAAAGAATTTGTACTGCAAGAAGTAAACGTTGTTTTAGTGCTTAACAATGGTGTCTTTTTTGAGCGAAATTTTGTGTGTAGGGTTTGCAACGATGTATTCCCATCATCACACTTACTTGAGCAGCACGTGTCTAACCATGCATTATTAAAATTTGATGAGGAAAACAGGTTTGTCATATTTTCATTATTAAATAACTTCTGCTGCCATAGCAACAATGGAATAAATTTCTTCCATACTTGGCCACTATTTACAATGCAAAGTTGATTAATAATTATTGTAATTTTTCAATTTGTTTGTCAAATATACTTCACAAACACAGGGCTTTTCATAGAAAACTTAAATTTAACGGGGAAAAAAGGATTGTTTCAAATATCAATGAAAAGGTAGTTTATTGTAGAATAGAATTTTTGTTGTGGAATTAAGCATGTGATCAATTTGCTGTTTATTTTCATACAATGAAATCCTTCTTATTTTCTAAATAGAATTATCAAATAAAGGTGATTGTTTTTCGGCATCACACATCAGTCACAATTCTTAAATTTGTATTAGCAAATTGATTCAAAAAGTGTTTATAGCATTGACGCCGGTGACATTTGCTTATTTATTTCAAAATTCATTATTTTCCAGAGAAAGAGTAAATTTTTTTTTTTTTTTAATATGTCACATTAAATGTAAAAAATGACCAGTGAGACTAAGTTTGTCAAATGTTTTAACAGAATACTTCACAATCATTCTCCAAAATATTTTAATTCACCTTAATGCCGTATCAAATCTTTTCACCATGATTAAAAATGATTTTTCTTTCAAGTTGTGGTTTGTGTTCGATCGTATTACAATGTTTTCACTTTTGGGAGCTTAGAAATATATTTATTTGACCGTAATTCACAGGAAGGACAACTGTGTGCTGATATTTATATTTTTGTTTTCATGTAACAATTAAGTATGAAGCTTAAAACGGATATCAAAATAGAACCAGAGCACGAATTGCTGTCATCCTCTCATCAGGATTCTATTGGCAGCGATATTCATCAAAATAATTTGGATGGCGTTTGGAATGAGAATCATTCAATTGACATCAAACACGAGGCACTGGAAGTCAACGATAAAATAATTCAACATGAAAATCATCACAGGTCGAAAAAGGTATTTCTTACTTATGGAAAAAATGAAATTTTCAGGTTGTATCTAAAAAGAGATATTTATTTTAAGACGAGTAATTGAAAAAATATAAACATGTCGCCAAATGTAAATAAAGTTAAAAAACGTGCAAAAACCATTATTCAAACAGCAAAAATTAGTCGAAACTGTTTGATTTTTTGTTTCTAACCATCAATTTCGAGGCGCTCTGTTTTACAACAATGATATCACTTTAGTTGCCTTGTTATATATTTCCTTTTAAAAATGACATTAAAATTGAGAAATAGTAAATTTATCAGCATTCATGATATTGATTGTTGTCATGGGTGTAGTAAAGAAACGATTGTTTTACTCAGCATTCTTTATGATTCGTTAATATCAAATGTATAAAAAAAAACATTTTCGTTCATAATAATAGTCATTAAGAAATATTCATTTGTGACAATGCTATTTTTGAGAAACGTACATTTAAAAAAAAAGCGGATTGAAAGCATTCAATCACATCATTATGATTTAAAATAATTGTTTTGCTTGCAGACAGAAAGATTACTACATTCTGGAAAAAGGAGTTTCAAGCTTGAACAATGCATCAATAAAACTGTTTATTCTAGAGACTTAGAGAATAAAATGTCACAGAGTGACTCTCAAACTGAGCAATGCAGTTCTAAATCGATTCAATCTGGTCTATTAAAATTGCATATAAAGTCAAACACCGGAGAGAAGCCTTTCAAATGTGACCAATGCACTTTTAGAACTGCTGCGTCATGGTACTTAAAAACCCATAAAACGGCACACACTGGAGAAAAGCCTTTCAACTGTGACCAATGTAGTTTTAAAACTGCTGTGTCTGGTAGCTTAAAAAGACATAAAATTTTACACACTGGAGAAAAACCTTTCAAATGTGACCAATGCAGTTATAGAACTACCGAGTCTTTAAAGTTAAAAAAACATAAAATGTCACACACTGGAGAAAAGCCTTTTAAATGTGACAAATGCAATTATAAAACAACTTCTTCGAGTTATTTAAAAACTCATACAATGTTACACACTGGAGAAAAGCCTTTCAAATGTGACCAATGCAGTTTTAAAACAAATCGTTCACGTGATCTAAAAACTCATTCAATGTCGCACACTGGAGAAAAGCCTTTTAAATGTGACCAATGCAATTATAAATCTTCTCAAATTGGTAATTTAAATATTCATAAAATGTCGCACACTGGGGAAAAGCCTTATAAATGTGACCAATGCAGTTATAGAACTGCTTTGTCTGGTAGCTTAAAAACTCATAAAATGTCACACACTGGAGAAAAGCCTTTCAAATGTGATCAATGCAGTTTTAGAACTACTCAGTCTGGTAACTTAAAAAGGCATGCAATGTTACACACTGGCGAACAGCCTTTCAAATGCGACCAATGCAGTTTTAGATCTGCTAATTCTGGTTACTTTAAATTGCATAAAAAATCACACACTGGAGAAAACGAATTCAAATGTGACCAATGCAGTTATAGAACTGCCGTGTCTAGTAACTTTAAAAGCCATAAAATGACGCACACTAGAGAAAAACCTTTCAAATGTGACCAATGCAGTTATAGAACTCTCGCGTCTGGTATCTTAAAAAGGCACAAAATGACACATACTGGAGAAAAGCCTTTTAAATGTGACCAATGCAGTTTTAAAACTGCCTATTCTTCTGTTTTAAAAGAGCATAAAATGTCACACAATGGAGAAAAGCCTTTCAAATGTGACCAGTGCAATTTTAAAACGACTCGCTCCAGTAACTTAAGAAAACATAAAAAGTCACACACAAGAAATATCCTTTGAATGGTCACATTGCAGCTACAATCCTGCTCGATCTAGTTACTTAACAGTGCATAAAAGGTTGTACACTGGATAAAAGCCTTCGAAATGAGACCTGTCATTGCAGTCGTAAGTTCCAATCAGGGTTATAGAAAAAAATCAAATTATGAGTTCCGTTTAATCTCAGCTTTTACTTTTCTGGCGGTTGTACGTAGATCGACCCTCAATTCTGTGAATTTCTTGGATATAACATGTATATTTAAAAGATTTTTTAAATGAAGATTTTGTTATGCGTTGGTGTTATTAACTTTAGATTTACGCTGCATCGGAAAGTCGATAAATATTTTTTTAGTAATGTTTAGTATTGTTGTAAGAAATACGATGTGGTGTAGAGTTAAATTTCCCTGTCAGAAACTAATTTCTTAGGATTATGTAAGACAACCGCATGAAGCGGTCTCTCAAGTCAGTCCAACACCTTCTAGGCAGACTGAAATTTGCAGCGTTGTAGTTCCACGATTGCGCTGCCGCCAACTTCAACAGATCAGCCGTCAGTTGCGAAGCTTAGCTCCTCGTAATCACCTAATCACAGACCCACCTTCATCTACTTTTGACAATCGACGCAGCAGGCTTAGGTTGGAGGGGGGGCAACTAGACGACATCTTCATGCCAGGCTTTAGACAACAGTGGCGGTTCTAGGTACTGGCTAGGTGGGCTTAGCCCGACCTGCATTTTTTACCCAAAATGTGTAGAAAAAAAAGCCCCAGTACTTTCTTTACACTGGGACGCAATCAAGCACGATTAGATTTTTTTGTATTTTATTCTCATTGAACATACGGAAACATCTAAGCGTGCACGACTGTGCTTCAAAGTTTCAAGCTGCTGTCAGACGTCAGGGGCTACATTATATTAGCCCATACATACAAACACAAATACCAATCTTGTTGTATTGTATGAAACTTGATGACAGTTCCTCCGTTCGGCTTTTTGTACATGTGAGTTCACTCTGGAGGAGACGAATTCGAGGTCCAGTTTTTACTATTCTTTTATTTTTTACTTGCATTGGCTTTGATTTTATTATACAATAATTTATGCTTTGCAGTAGTGTCGTAATATGTGTATTATTATATTTACTGTGTATGTATATTCAAATTTTTGTTTGTTAAATATTGTATGTGATTAAACTTCGGTGATTGTAGATTCCTAATTAAACGTTTTCGTAACACTAGCGATGGTTTTATTGAATTCTACCTACCTATTTTACGCCGACTTCATTCAACTGTTATTGGTCTTAATGACTTTTATTAGTGGGGATTTATTTTTGAGGCTTTACATCGAGGACAATAGTAGAAAAAAATGAAACTTACTCAAAAATAAATTACGAGTAATGTCAATACACTTCCTTCTTTTTGGAAGGCGGACTTTCAATTGAGACCACTAGATCTACCGCACACAATAATGGACCTGGCAGCAGTACTGGGACATATCAGCAGGCCGGCCATCTCCAAAGATACAGAAGTTTTCGCTTCGATCGTGTAATATTCCATTTTATAGTACACAATAGGAACAAGAAGGAAGTAAGTTATTGGCGTAAATCTAACCTGAACACATCAATTGGCATGGATGAAATGAACCTTTTGGTGCAGTAGACATACAGACAACCTCCGATCAGAACATGTCACCAGATATCTAGAAAACTTCTTCCTTCAAGAAAGTTTAGCATACTCTACGATACTGGTGTATAATACAGCCATTGCGACCTTTTGAAAACTAATACGTAGATAACAGATTAGCTGCCACTCAGTTGTGAAACAGTTTTACATGCAATCTCAGTGGTGAAAGCAAAGCCACTTAAGCCACCTATATGGGATGTGAGAAGGGCAGTTCGTCAAATAAGCGACACCACACGACCGACGATGAACCTATATGAGGTATCCCGTAGGACTGCATTATTATTATTACTAACATTGGGGCGACGGGTATATGATCTGACCTGGTGCACATGAGCTCCAACGAATCAAAGATGGCGTGGCGTTGGTAAGCTGAATGAGAGGAAGGAGCAAAGATTAGTATTGCCACCGTAAGTAATAAGATGTCCCGCTTGAAGAGGAAGACCTCTCTCTCTTATTAGATCTTGGACATTGCTGGAAACTCTATTAAATTTTTATGCTGGGTTAAGCTCCTATATTATGAGTTAATGAAAAAAAATGGTAGACTGCCTTATTCACTAAAAGGTCGGCTGCTCCGATCAACTTGCGTGGCTATTATCTCTCCTCGTGTCATAGAGCTTAAACGAAATATAAAATACAAATACTTTTGAAGCTGATTTCAATAAAAATTAATGAAAAAGTGCATATACATCCCTCATAATTTTATTATCATAAAAAATGTAAAAAATTGCACATAAGACAATAATATTGAACAGTATGGAAGTATAATATAAGACAGTAGTCACTTTCCACCAATACTGACTGCGCTTTGACTGTTGTTGCAGAAAACGTTAATGCTCGATTAAAAAAATAAAAACATAAATATGTATTTTGTTTGTTGAATATATTTATAATGATAAAAATTCACTTAAAATATTAATTATTAACACTTAAGAAAAAAATTAAAAATTACAACTTTTGAATCGAGTAAGTGCAAATTTAAAATCACAAAAGATAAGTTCTCGAGTCTATCAACCCTTTCGGAATAAAACAAAATCTCTTTCAATATTGGATAAATGTTTAAGCTGATTTCAAAGCCGATTTGTAGCGACGAAATGCTTTTATATAATAACCGCTTATGTGGAATTTATTTTCAAGACTGATTGCCAGGCAGATTCATTATCAGTCTGATGGTTTCAAACCAGTATGCGACGGCTAATATGTCTAAAAGGCTGATCGTTTTCTCGATTAAAAAACATAGTTTACATTCAAATCATTTCTTGCCAGCATGAAAAAGCTTACGTTTTTTCAATGTTAAACGTGATACAGATTTTTAGCAGCGTTAATTACATTCGAATGGTTTCTCGTCAGTATGCGATAGTTTATGGGTATTTAATTTTGACTTTTTTGCAGATTTAAAATCGCATTGATCACATTCAAAAGGTTTTTGTCATTATGCCGTAGTGTATGTCTATTTAAACCACTTTCGTGCAGATTTATATTCGCATTGATCACATTCGAATGGTTTCTCGTTAGTATGCGATAGTTTATGTTTATTTACATTTGAACGCGACGCAGACCTATAATCTCATTGATCGCATTCGAATGGTTTTTCGACAGTATGCGATAGTTTGTGAGTATTTAAATTAGACCTTTGTGCAGATTTATAATCACATTTATCGCATTCAAATGTTTTCATTCCTGTATGCAACCGTTTATGTTTATTTAAAGTGGACTTTTGTACAGATTTATAATCACATTGGTCACATTCGAATGGTTTCTCTCCAGTATGCAGAAGTTTATGTGAATATAAAGTTGTCTTTTTTGCAGTTTTAAAATAACACTGATCGCACTCGTATCGTTTTTCGCCAGTATGCGATAGCTTATGGATATTTAGGTTTGACTTTTGTGCAGATTTAAAATCACACTGCTCACATTCATACGGCTTCTTGCCAGTATGCGATAGATAATGGATTTCAAAATGTGACTTCCATAAAAATTTAAGATCACATTGATCACATGCGAATGGTCTTTCTCCAGTCTTCGACACATTACTAAAAATCGACGGTGATGCAGATTCAAAACTACATTGACCACGGTCAAAAGAATTTTCGTAAGTTTGCGACAGTGTGTTAATACTTAAAATTTTATAGTCACATTTTTGTTTTTCAAATAGGTTTCCATCTGAATGTTTTAATTTGTGTTGTTTTAAGACAATGCCGTCAGTAGATTCAAAACCACAATCATCGAATTGATTTGAATTAGAATTTGGGCTTAACATGGATATGTGCTGATCATTTCGATGCAATGAAAGTGAATCGAGCGTTGAGAATAGTTGCAAACAATTACTGCAAACGAAGTTTCTATCCTGAAACACTTTCTTTTGTAAATTTATTACCACCACTACTGGTCGATGTCCTAAGACTTCTTCTTTGACATTGTTATCGTCGATTTGAATGTCGTCGAACGATACTTGCGATGTGTTCTGTGAGGAATCGAATATTGGACGCAATGAAGAAGCAAAGTTATGAGCAGCTGGAATCTGAAAAAAGTTATTAGTAAATTAGATTTTAATTTTGTGACTCAAAGTTTACGTGAGTAATTATTTAGTTACGTACGTTGTTTGGAAAATTATTTTATTTTTTTATTCTGTATTAATACAGTGGAACCTCTCATAACGAGTTTAATTCGTTCCAGAATCTTACTCGTTATGTGTAACAATTTTTCCCATATAAAACAATGTAAAATACAATAATGCGTTCCATGCCAGAAAAAAAAATCAATTTTTATATTTTTAACGTGTAGTAAAGTAAAATTACATACTTATAAATTGTTAAGGAGCGTTACAACCTAGAATGCGATTTCAATTCACGAAAAACGATAAAAGCTCATCAACATTGTTGTTATCCACCTACAGCCCCATGGTATTGGCCAAAGATACAATCTCGCTGACTAGATTTCACAGGTACTGTTTTAAGCCCCCCAAAATCACATTCGACAACGCTCTCTGGGGGTTCCTTTGGTAACCCCTTCCAACGCCTTGTCAATCATCTCGAGTCAAGCAAAGATGTGAAAGTGATGTTTACAAAACTCCGCGTCACTCGCTATGCAAAAAGTCGCTCGTTAAGGGCGCATTTTTTTCACAATCTGTTTTGCTCGTTATGCGAATTACTCGTTTCAAAAGGTGCTCGTTATGAGAGGTTCCACTGTATTTTTTTTCCATACTGACATACGCCACAGCGTGTTCTAAAAGGGCTAAATAAATAAATAAACAAAATAAAAAATGAAAGTCTTTTATGTTATCTTGAAAATATTTAATTATGTTACCTGATTTTTGAGTTCGGATGCAAAAGAAGTAGATTCCTCGCCATTTTCTGAAATTTCGCATTTAACCCCACAGACTCTGAGAGCGAGTTCCTCTTTTGAGATGGACTGTCCGATGTCGGTTTCAAATTCAGATTTGATACGAAAGGAAGCGCCCTGAAAAATAGTTAACAATTAAAATCAATACTAAGATGTTAAAGGGATTTTTGTGTTATGATGCAATTTAAATTTAACAAAACATAAAACGTTTGACTGATGCCGTTATACAAATACGAGAGTATCCTCTCCGAGAATCCGGGAGTTATCATGTGATATAAAAAAGGATTTTAAAGGTATACTTTTTCTTATCAACCAATAATTGTATGCTGTATGCCACATGTAACGATGCAGTTATAAGCGGAAATAACAAGGACACTTAATTACAAACAAATGAAAATCATATCGAACATGGGAGACGGGAAACGATTATTCACGCGGAATACGAAATGTAATCTCAGTCTAAAAGAGTATAATACCATATTTTTTCAAAAATATCTCCCTCTTCATAAATTAATAAGCGATTCATTAAACAAATCTACAAATTTTCGAACCAATATCACCTGAAATTATCGGTGTACGAGATACTCGTGGAAGACAATTTGGCTATTTTTTATATGGTATAAAATTGCACTGTTATTGACGGTGTAGAAAAGAATTGACATTATTAGGAACATAAACCAAACTAATATGGACAAAAATTGACAGAAAGGTAACCTCAAGAGTTTCCATGGGTTCCGGTTGCACAATTGGTATCATGTACCAACCGTCGTCTGGTGGATGACCTTCTTCATTGTATTCTCGATCAACTGGCTCATTCTTTATATCCATTTTCCTGAAATCTACTGGATAAAATCATTGAAGTTCTGCCAAGAATACTAATACTTGCCGAGCAGTTGGCATAGACAATAGAAAGACGTGTTTTTATTTATTATGATTTTTATGATTATTAACCTTTTCAAACCCGTGGACTGTCAGCAATAGAAGTAGCCAAATCACTTTTTGAAAATTATGTGCACGTCCCGTAGCTATTATAAAAAAATATTTGTCTTTTAAGATATT
Organism: Himalopsyche anomala; assembly: GCA_031772345.1. Taxonomy (NCBI): domain Eukaryota; kingdom Metazoa; phylum Arthropoda; class Insecta; order Trichoptera; family Rhyacophilidae; genus Himalopsyche; species Himalopsyche anomala. The sequence continues at coordinate 4,108 of JAHZMQ010000092.1, read as the reverse complement.
ATCGCTTTTAGAGTTTGGGATTGAAAACGTAGTGGTTAGCTTATCGCTCAAGCTGTGCCGTTATTTTAGGATTGGATTGGTGTTAATTAAAGAATTAAGGACATCTAAAACACCTTTTACCTTTTCTTAACCTCAAATTTTGGTTGAAGTTACTGGTGAATTTATGAATTATATTGGAATACTATTGACATTATGATTATAATAGATCAGTCAAAAAAACATTTTTCTTGAATATTCAATAAAATTTATAACTTCTTAATTTATTTTTTTCAATTTAATCATATTTTCAATAATAATAAATAAAATATCTTGAATAATCCTGAATTGAGTATTTCATTATGATTCTATTTGCAGACTTCCTCAAGTTACCTTAGCTCTCGCGGCTCGGAGACTAGAAAAATACTTCTCGGCCGATGGGGGTCTTTTAGGGACCCCAGTGGTTTCCTCATTATTGGCCTTATTATTATGAATTTCAAAAAAATAAATAGTCTAAGGGCTTTAAAATATCTCTCTGCATCATTCCTCATACATTTTTTTATAAAAATCCGTGTTTTTTTAATAAATAATCATATTTTAAGTTGCGCGTAAAATATACGTCGTTTCAATGCAAATGTCAATGTGCGACTGGCGCGCATTGCTAAGCGGTGTTCAGTCTAGTTATCCGATCGCTGATAAGCGGGCGCTTATCTCTTATCTTATCGTATTTATATAAACTACAAAAGGTCCAAAAAACTATGATATAAGAATACCTTAATTATATATATTGTATCACCCATATTAAAATAGATATTTAAGAAAATGTGGGTATTGGGGTCGCATTTCTTGAGCTTAGAACCGGAAAAGTTAGAAAAATTGAAAACTCAATATGATGTCGACAGTTTCATCTACATATTTTAAAAATGCCAATATAATGCCCACGTTGAAAAATCAATAATGTCTGAGATTAACATTTAATTACCGCCTGCTGTGGCTCAGTTGACTTAATCTTGCCCTACCGATCACGCAGCTCTGGGTTCGAATCCCGGTAAGATCACAGTGAATTTAAAAAAAAAAAAATATTTATAGTTGTGATCGAAAATTGCTTGTGATGTTAATTCTCATTATGCCCTCTCATCCCATCTATCAAAGTAAGTGGTTTTGGCGTCTGCTTATTTGCTAAAGTGTGATTTATTTTTTAAAATCTTAATTTGTTAAGTTAACATTTTTATAGCTAAGAGGCTTTTTCGCCACAGAAAGAATATTTTTCTGTCGCATTTTTTATTCGTGTTCGAAAGCATGACTAAAGGTGATCTCTCAATTTTATTACAAAAATGGAGCATAGATGCTAAATTTCTAATCTACATCTTCAAACCTATTGTTATAACTACGAGTGCTTGTTAGAAGATTAATTGCTCTTTTGCGTGATTATTGGAATATAACTATTATTATAAAGTAAATCTTGGTCAGGTTAAAAACACAGAGTATTGCGTACAACAAAAACTTAATACATAAAACACTTCAACGCGGTAACAGCATGATCTGCAAAAAGATTTTGTTAAGAAAAAAAATGGATAATTGAATAGTTTCTCTCCTGCACGCAACTTTAATGCTTTTTCAAAACACCAGTATTAGCAGATTAATAACAGCATTGGTCAAAATCTCTCTAAAATAACAAGCCATGCTATATACTTGAAAACATAGATTTTTTCAGATGAGCAGGTCGGACGGAGTCTTAAAACTGAAGGTTATTATCACATTATGAAAAAAAAAAAATTTATTGTATATTTTAATTTACTTCGCTACGAAATTTCAATACAGAATATGATATTAAATTTCTCATTAAAAACAATCCTTTCAGTTTATATTAAAATTTAATTCTGTCACTATTGAGCTAAACGATTAAATCTACTGAACACTTTTTTTTTCAAAGTTTAATTATTTATATTTATATAAAAAACAATTCTTCCTGTCAGGGACTACGTACGTTGTATGAGATGACAAAAAAAAATGCAGGGCCAAACATTTGATAGAGTGGGTCTATTTTTTTCTCAATCGGTGTTCACTGATGGTCAATTGTACGTAGCTTGCTTGAGAGTGAGGTCTGAAAGTCCTCCTAAAAATACAGCTGATTGAGCGATCACAAGGGGGAGAGGGTGTTTTTAAGGGAAATCTTATCAAAGTGAGGCGTTGCTGGATTTATGTTTTAGTCATTTTTAATATTGTCAGTGTTTTTTCGATACTTTCTGACAAATAATTAGAATCTACGGGTTTTAAATAAACAATATACTATTAATAAATCTAAATTTTTTTTTTTTAAAATACCAATTTCCATTATATACACATATTCCTGAAAATATTTACCATTCGCAGAATAAGGTGAGTTTGTTAATTCTGAGCTATAAGTTAATATATGTATAAATATGCATTTAATTGTTCATACCAGTAAATTTGTGATTTTTTTATGATGCAAATAAAATCTTCGGTTGCTGGCAACGGCTTTACAGCTTGTTCTCTATTAAAATTATGTTAGAAATTATGATGGAATAATTAATGCCTCCTGTGTGGTCGAGTGGTCAACATCGTTGGCTACCGCTACGGAGGGCACGGGTTCGAATCCCGGTACGGACAGTTTTATAAATTGATTTTTCAATCGATTTATGAATTTCTGTTCAAAGGCATGGTTGTATGTGATGTCTTGAATTCCCCCCTCCCACTCATCCTATCCTTGCCCTTTCCTTCTATTCCTACTCTCTTTGTAAAAAGAGAGGTTGAGCAACTAAGTAACAAGCAGTTCTCGTAGAAACATTTCTGTTGTGATAAACTCCATTAGGAGTCCATATGCTCTATATTGAGAGCGGACATGGAAAAAAAAAAAAAAAAAACAATTATCACACCACATACATGTTATAAATTAAAGACAAAAACAATGATATTAACTATTTAGTCAATAATGACATGAATGGACTTTACACAACACACGTAACAGGAAGAAAAAAAACATGAAAACACATGTTTAATATCATAGAAATGAAAATATTAATTTAAGTGGAAATCGATACAATCAATTGCCATCGTAATTAAAAATATGTATTTTTCGATAACTTAAAATTTGAAAAAATCTACTCTACACCACATCGTATTTCATACAACAATACCAATATTAACTAAATCATATATATGGAGTTTTCGATGCAGCGTAAATCAAAAGATGATAACACCAACTTATTACAGAATTTTCATATAAGAAATCTTAAAGACATAAATGTTATATTAATCGAATTCACAAAATTGAGGGTCGATCTACGTACAACCAGTAAAGAATAAGCTGATATTAAACGGAACTCTTGATATGATAATTTTTTTTTAACACTGCTCGTAACTAAACACTACGATAACTAATATCATTTCGAAAGATTTTCTCCTGTGTGAAACTTTTAAGGCAGTTAACTCTCGCGGCTCGGAGATTAGAAAAATACTTCTCTGCCGATGGGGATCTTTTAGGGACCCCAGTGGTTTCCTCATTATTTGCCTTATTCTTATGAATTTCAAAAAAAAAAATAGTCTAAGGGTTTTAAATATCTCTCTGCATCATTTTTCATACATTTTTTTTATAAAAATCCGTGTTTTTTTAATAAATATACATACTTTAAGTTGCGCGTAAAATATACGTTATTTCAGTGCAAATATTACTAAGCTACTGACGCGCTTTGCTTTGCAGCGTTCAGCCTAGTTATCTTACGAACGATCGGTGATAAGCGGGCGCTTATCTCTTATCTTGTCGTATTTATATAAACTACAAAAGGTCTAAAAAACTATGATATAAGAATACCTTAATTATAAACATTTTATCACCCATATTAAAATAGATATTTAAGAAAATGTGGGTATTGGGGTCGCATTTCTTAAGCTTAGAACCGAAAAAGTTAAATAACTAGAAAAAGCAGATTTGTAGCTGCATTGATCACATTCAAAGAGATTTACTTATGTGTAACTTTTTATGTTTAGTTAAGTAACCGGAACAAGTAGTTTTAAAATTGCATTGGTCACATGTAAAAGGCTTTTCTCCAGTGTGTGACAATTTATGGGTTTTTAAATGACAATTTTTATTCGATTGATAATTGCATTGGTC
>JAHZMQ010000091.1:0-24746 GCA_031772345.1 Himalopsyche anomala | reverse complement strand
CACCCCCACCCCCCCACCACCCCCCACCCCCCCACCCACCCCCCCCACCCCCCACCACCCACCCCCCCCCACCCCCCCCACCCAACCACCCCCCCCCCACACCCCACCCACCCCCAACCACCCCACCAACCCCCCCCCACCCCCCCCCCACCACCCACCCCCCCCCACCCACCACCCCCACCCACACCCCCACCCCACCCCCCCCCCACACCACCCCCACCCACACCACCCCCACCCCCCCACCCACACCACCCCACCCACAACCCCCCACCCCCCCCCCCCCACCCCCACAACCCCCCCACCCACCCCCACCCACCACACCCAACCACCCACCCCACCCACACCACCCCCACCCCACCAACACCAACCACAACCCCCCAAACCCCACCACCCCACACCAACACCACCCACACCCCAACCCCCCACCCACAACCACCCCCCCCCAACACCACCCCACCACACCCCCCACCCAACCACCCCACCCCCACCACCCACCCACCCCCACCAACACCACCCCCACCCCCAACCAACACACCCACACCCACCCACACACCCCAACACCCTACCCCCACCCCACACCCCCCAACCCACCCCCAACACCACAACACCCACCCCCCACCACCACCCACCCCCACCCACCCAACCACACCCCACCCCCCACCCACCCCCACCCCAACCACCCCCACCCCCCCCACCCCACCCCCCCACCCCCCCCACCACACCCACCCCCCCCACACCCACCCCCCCACCACCCCCCACCCCCCCCCCACCCACCACACCCCCAACCACACCCCACCCACCCCCACCAACCCCCACCCCCCCACCCACACCCCCACCACCCCCCACCACACCCACCCCCCCCACACCCCCCACCACCCAACCCCCCCCACCCACACCCCCCCCCACCCCCCACACACCCCCCCACCCCCACCCCACCCCCACCACCCCCCCCACCCACCCCACCCCCCACCCCCCCCACCCCACACCCCCCCACCCCCCCACCCCCACCCCCACCCACACCCCCCACCCCACCCCCCCCCCACCCCACCCCCCCCCCCCACACCCACACCACCCCCCCACCCAACCCCCCCCCCCCCCCACCCCCCACCCACCCCACCCCCCCCACACCCCCCCCACCCCCACCCCCCCCACCACCCCCCCCACCCCCACCCACCCACCCCCCCCACCCCCACCCACCCCCACACACCCACCCCCACCCACACCCCAACCACCCAACCCCCCCCCCCCCCCCCCCACCCCCCACACCCCCCACCCCACCCCCCCCCACCCACACCCCACCCCCACCCAACCCCCCCCACACCCCACACCCCCACCACCCACCCACCCACACCCCACCACCCCACCCCCACACCCACCCCACCACCACCCCCCCCCACCAACACCCCACCCCCCACCCACCACCCCAACCACCCACCACCCCCCCCACCACCCCCCCCCAACCCCCCACCCCACCCACCCCCCACCCACCCCCCCCCACCACACCCCCACCCCCCACCCCCCCCACCCCCACCCCACCCCCCCCCCAACCCACCCCCCCACCCCCCCACCCCACCCCCCACCCCCCCCACCCACACCCACACCCACCCCCACCCACACCCCCCCCACCCCCACCCCCACCACCACCCCCCCCCACCCCCCACCCCCCCACCCACCCCCCCCCACACCCCCCCACCACACCCCACCCCCCACCACACCCCACCCCCCCCCCACCCCAACCACCCCACCCCCCAACCACCCCCCCCAACCACCCCCACCCCCACCCCACCCACCCCCCCACCCCCCCCCCACCCCCCCCACCACCCACACCCCCCACCCACCCCACCCCACCCCCCCCCCCCCACCCCCCCCCCCCCACCCACCCCACCCACCCCCCCCACCCACCCCCCCCCCCACCCCACCCACCCCCCCCCACCCCCACCACCCCACCCCACCACCCAACCACCACCCCCCACCCCCACCCCCCCCCCAACCACACCCCACCCCCCACCCCCCCACCCCACACCACCCCCCACCCCACACCACCCCACCACCCCCCACCCACCCCCCCCACCCCACCCCCCCACACCCCCCACCCCCCCCCACCCACCCCCCCCCCCACCCCCCCCCCACCCCCCCCCCCCCCCCCACCCCCCACCCCCCCCCCCCACCCCCCCCACCCACCCCCCCACCCCACACCCCCCCCCCCCCCACCCCCACCACCCCCCCACCCCCCCCACCCCCCCACCACCCCCCCCACCCCCCCCCCCCCACCCCCCACCCCCACCCCCCCACCCCCCCCCCCCACCCACCCCCCCCACCCCCCACCCCACCCCCCCCCCCCCCACCCCCACCCCCCCACCCCACCCCACACACCCCCCCCACACCCCCCCCCCCCACCACCCACCCCCCCACCCCCCCCCCCCACCCCACCCACACCACCCCCACCCCCCCCACCCCACCCCCCCACACCCCCCCCCCCACACCCACCCCCCACCCCCCCCCACCCCCCCCCCCCCCCCCCCCCCCCCCCCCCCGACCCCCCCCGCCCCCCCGCCACCCCCCACCCCACCACCCCCCCCCACCCCCCCCCACCCCCCCACCCCCCACCCACCCCACCCCACCCCCCCCACCCCCCCCCCCCCCACCACCCCAACCCCCCACCCCCCACCACCCAAACACACCCACCACCCCCCACCCCCCCCCCCCCACCACCCCCCCCCCCACACCACCCCCCCCCCCCACACCCCCCACCCACCCCCCCACCCCCACCCCCACCCCCCCCCCCACACCCACCCCCCACCCCCCACCCCCCCACCCCCACCCCCCCACCCCCCCCCCCCCCCCCCCACCCCACACCCACCAGTATAGGCAGTTTTATATTTGCATTGGTCACATTTAAAAGGCTTTTCTCCAGTGTGTGACAGTTTATGCGTCTTTAGGCTACTAGACAGAGAGGTTTTATAATTGCATTGGTCACATTTAAAAGGCTTCTCTCCAGTGTGTGACATTTGATGCCTTTTTAAGTGACGGGCCATTGTAGTTCTATAACTGCATTGGTCACATTTAAAAGGCTTTTCTCCAGTGTGTGACAGTTTATGCGTCTTTAGGCTACTTGACCGAGAGGTTTTATAATTGCATTGGTCACATTTAAAAGGCTTTTTTCCAGTGTGTAACATTTTATGCGTTTTTAAGCTTCCAGACTGAATAGCTTTATAATTGCATTGGTCACATTTAAAAGGCTTCTCTCCAGTGTGTGACATTTTATGCCTTTTTAAGTGACTATTATAAGCAGTTTTATATTTGCATTGGTCACATTTGAAAGGCTTTTCTCCAGTGTATGATATTTTATGCGTTTTTAAGCTACCAGACTGAGAAGTTTTATAATTGCATTGGTCACATTTAAAAGGCTTTCCTCTAGTGTGTGTCATTTTATGCCTTATTAAGTTACAAGACGCGACAGTCCTAAAACTGCATTGGTCACACTTAAAAGGCTTTTCTCCAGTGTGTGACATTTTATGCCATAATAAATTACTAGCCCTAGCAGTTCTATAACTGCATTGGTCATATTTGAAAGGCTCTTCTCCAGTGTGTGACGTGTTATGATGTTTTATGTTACGCGAACGGGTAGTTTTTTTCTCCTTTCTGTCACGTGTGAAAGTTTTTTTTCCAGTGTGTGACTGATGCAGTTTAAATTGGCCAGGATAAACAGTTTTTTTAGTGCTTTGTTCATAATCTAAAAAATTTTTTCCAGAAAGTAATGTTTCCACCTGTAAGCAAAAATAATATTTTAAAAATGTTTGTCTAATTCAATGGTTTCTTTCAGTTTTTTTATATTTAAAATGAAAAAGGTGCTCAAAAATAGCATTGTCACAAATGAACATTTTAAAGGACAGTGAAAACAATTCAGAATACTGAAATAAAATCAATTTATAAAAATAGTAAAACATTTTTTGTCTTTTTTCCACATAAAATTCATTGGATCAGGACCAGTTTCGCTCATCACGAGTATTATCAACTGATAAGAAAAATATATTAACAGTTTGGGAAATTTTAAATGTATTTATAATTCACATAATTTGCCACTTATATTTATTATAAGAACATTTTAATTTTGTGTTATTATAATGTAATTTGTAAATTCTTGCTAACACCTTTTATTTAAATTTGCATAAATAGCACTGTTTATGTATTTTTCTTATCAGTTGATAATGCTCGCGATGAGCGAAACCGGTCCTTATCCAATAAATTTTATGTGGAAAAAGTACTAAAAATGTTATATTAACCGTGCTAACGCCGGAGGAATTTCAGAAAGCGACGGAACCGATTGAGATCACCGATGAGACCAGCCCTAACTCGGTGATATTTAAAATTAACGATTTACTTCACTCAGGAAAAGATGGAAAAGGACTGATTTTGATAGAATCTCATCTAACACATAGGGTATGGGCATTTCTAGTCTGGATGTTACGCCCCAGCACGATGCGTCAAATGTGACAAAGACCATCACACGGACAGCTGCGTCAAAAATAGAGGATGGCCCAGCCACTTGTGCCGACTGCACAGGACCACACCCCGCTAATTATAAAGGTTGCTTGAAACATCCCCGGGCTGGAAAGCCAACGTACCGCCCAGTGACGGGCCAGCACTATCCTGGAGAGTCGGACAGGACTCCCACCGGACACCCACCCAGATGACACCAAAACACTACCAGACCCGACCGCAAAATAGGACATGGGCAGCAACCGTGTCCAACACTACGCAGCTGAGACCGACAACCGGGCACGTAAGTATCGCCCTCCCACGCGTGATCAGCGAGCTCGAAAGAACTCTACAGGAGTCCATTGCAACCAGCCAGGCAACGCTACTTCGCGTATGCGAAACCATACAAGCGACCAACGCCCAACACTATTATGGCTCGCGTTAAAACACGACCTACTTCGATTCGTTTTATTGATGCGTTTTGGATGGCAAACGGATCAATAAAACACGATAAAATCGAGGTGCAAAATTTCCTTAACTCTCGCGGCTCGGAGACTAGAAAAATACTTCTCGGCCGATGGGGGTCTTTTAGGGACCCCAGTGGTTTCCTCATTATTGGCCTTATTCTTATGAATTTCAAAAAAAAAATAGTCTAAGGGCTTTAAAATATCTGTCTGCATCATTCCTCATACATTTTTTTATGAAAATCCGTGGTTTTTAATAAATAATCATATTTTAAGTTGCGCGTAAAATATACGTGGTTTCAGTGCAAATGTCAATGCGCGACTGGTGCGCTTGCTTAGCGGCGTTCAGCCTATAATCTTACGAACGATCGCTGATAAGCGGGCGCTTATCTCTTATCTTATCGTATTTATATAAACTACAAAAGGTCAAAAAAACTATGATATAAGAATACCTTAATTGTAAACATTGTATCACCCATATTAAAATAGATATTTAAGAAAACGTGGGTATTGGGGTCGCATGTCTTGAACTTAGAACCGGAAAAGTTAAAGCTAATTTTTGTGTTCCCTTTAACGTTCTAATATTTTAAATATTTGACATAAAAACAAAATAATAGTCATAGATCAGTCTAGAATCGACTATAAAAAAATTACATTTGAATAAAAAGAAAAACAGGTCGGTCATCATCATCAAAAATGTTGTGATACAGTCACAAAATTTGTTAAATGAATATTTATTTTACACACATTTAAATAAATAATACTTAATGCTTCTTACCATTTTTAAAGTATTTTGTGTCATCATTTAAAGACTATTGAAAGAATATGTAATGTTGACGATTACCTTTTGAGATACGTGTCGATCTTGATCATTGATTATTTTGTCGTGATTTACCAATGGCTCGTGTTTGATGTCAATGGAATATTCTTCATTCAAGATGTCATTCATATTAATGCTATAGAAGTTTTCTGAAATATTTGACGACACTGAGTCATCGCCCGGTTCTATTGAGCTTTTAAGCTTCACTCTTAATCGTGACATGAAAAAAAAAGAATAAAATATATGTTCGATGTTTAGAAAAGATTATATGTCAGCAACGGAAACAGGAGTAATTTAATAATGAAAAGCTTACCTGATTTCCTCGTCAAATTTTATTAAAGCGTGGCTAGTCACATGTTGCTTAAGTGAGTATGATGATGGGAATACATCGAAACAAACGTTACATACAAAATTATTCTCGTGAAGCACGAAGTCTTCCAGAACTATTACAGCGACCATTTTCTGCTGTAATATTTCACTTACAATCTTTTTCTCATTTATTTTTGCTTGAAATTCATTCCAAGGCAAATTCATCGAGAGTAATTCAGAGCGAACCGGAGAGTTATTATTTTTAGTCTGAAACTGCAACCAAAAATAAAACACAATTTATTTCATATAAAAAAATGAATTTTATACAATGAATGTACATATTATGTCGATAATGTCTTAATATTTTAAATCGTATTGAAATTAAAAAGAATTAGAAAACAAATTTAAAAGAGGACGCAAACAATATATGAAGTTGTATAAGTATATTATGATAATCGAAAAAAAACACTGTTCTGGAAAAAGTGTGGGTAACGTCCTTTTTCTTTTCCACTGTTGATATGTATCTGTTTCTCATTGTATTCAAACACACAACTGACCGGTTGCACTGAATAACGAATATTCAAAGTTTTCGTCAAAACAAACTACTAAAAAATCTCATAACCGAAAAAATATGACAATGAACTTTTGAACCAATATGGAGTAGAGTCTCAAAATGTTAAGAAATGTTATTCGAAGGTAACATTAACCATATAGACAGAAGAAGTTTTGACTCTTAAAATGTTGAAAAAACGTTTCACAAATATGATGACTAAAATTATCAAGACAGTGGGGGGTTCCAGCTTTAATAATGTTGGACCCCTATCATCATTGCTTGATTATTTGAAAATTTTAGGATACGATACAAACTTTCAAATTCAATTTGCTCAATATTATGGTTTATGAAGAAAAAATACTTAAGCTCATTGACAGGATGAAAAAAATCTCATTTTTTTACGACTGACAGTCGGCACAAATAAGCTTATTAATATGATTATAAATAAATTATGTTTTGGTTTACCTTTATAGACTTGTGATATGTATCGAGTGATTCGTATTTGATGTCAATCGAATGTTCTTCATTACATGTGTCATAGCATATGTCATTCATATTGTTTCTTTGAAATTCGCTTTCGTAAGAATTATCTGGTGTATTCGTTGACACTGAGTCGTCGTCTGGTTTTATTTTGACATTGGCTTCAAGCGTCACTCTAAATTGTTGCATGCAAACAAAATTTGTATAATAAATATATAATATAATATTATAATATATGTAACGCTGGCCATTTTAGAAGATCCTGTGAGCTTAATAAAGGCTATAAATCATACAGTGATAAATTAATTTTGAATGAGCTGACTCTACTGCGTATCATTTAGAAAGTTCCTTAACGTATTGCCAAGAGCATTTTTGTTAAAATTTGAATCAGTATTCATTACATTAAAATGGAAAGTCATTCATTTATATAATTTATCGTACTGGCATTTACTTGGTAGAACTCCATCGTAAAAAGGTGAAAACATATTATAGTATTTAAGTTTAACATATATAATTATATATATATATTTGATGGCTATTTCGGCGTAGGCCTACATCAAAACTATTTTTTTCCTGATGTTCTGATGGAAGCAGCAATGGTATTAAGTCATAGAAAAGCTTTTGAGCGATCTGGGGGTCTTATTCTAACTAATTTTACAAACCTGTTTTCCTCGTCAAATTTTAATATAGTATGGCTAGTAACATGCTGCTCAAGTAAGGGGAATGATGGAAATATATCGTAACAAACACTGCATACGAAATTTCGCTCATAGAAAACACCATTTTTAAGCATTATTATAACGTTCACTTCCTTCTTAACATGCACTTGTTTTATGTAAAACGTTGGAAATAAATTATTTATCGATGTTGATTGAATGGAATCATTAGAGTTGGTATTGGACGTTTGGAACTGAAACAAAAAGAAAACAAAATATTGTTTATTAAATTTAATATAAATTAGTGGACTTGACAAAAGCAGGCTAAGTCTCCATTAAAAGCCCACATAAATTAAGCAAATTAAAATTGTATTTTAACTTTCTCTGGACTTCGACTCAGACCCTTCCAATTACCCAAGACCACAAAAGTTGTCACGTTCAACTCGTGGTCCTGTTTGAGGTTTTGTGTAATTCTTTTGGGGTTTCTATATTTTTTTTAAATGTAGACAGCGCTAGCCGACTGACCATTAGAATGAAACGGCTGTAATTCAATCCAAGGACAAAGAAACGGAAATAAAGTGACCCAACAAAGAGATGCAATATTTTATTTGGCCCACTGAATGATTCCAGTTGAACACCACAGGTTTAATAAGTGATGTCAAGCATTGAGCTTAAATTAATTACAAATTGAATTTTGCTGCAAAAAATCTCTTAGCATGTTGATTCTGGAAAAATGTAATATTTTTATTTTCACAAATAAGCTATTTGCAAGAAATGCTTTCATTGCATACAGTACCAAAGTATTAAGCGACTTTGTCCTACTGTTATACTATTTCAAAATACATCAACGGTCATAAACTATCTATTTGAGGTTATATATATAAATAATTGACATTACAGCTTACGCCAATGCGTCAAATATTTTTAAAGTTGAAAGATCATACGAGATATACTCGATGAGAATTTTTTGAAAGTCTCATGAGATTAACCCAAGGAGAATTGACTTCACAAACACCCATGTCTTAGATCTCAAATTAAAATTTAAAAAAATCCAATTTTGACATTGACCTTACCGGGAATCGAACCCGGACCCATGACCCTGATCCCTGATCGGAAGAGCAAGCTCTTACCAACTAGACCAAAGCGGGCGACCGCTGCACGTGTTAAACACGTAAAAACCATGTATTTATATGATTTGTTAAGCAATTGACTGAGTTAATAATGTTTAAGATTACCTTATCTGTCTCGTGATGATCTTCATCACCAACAATTTCTTCCTGCTTCACGAGCGTCTCGAGTTTTATGTCAATCGACTGTTCCTCGTCCGAGATGGCATTCATGTTGTTTTGAGGATTATCGCTGCTATGAGCGTTGTCATAGGTAATTGTTTGCCATAACTCATCGTCTGGTTCTACTTTCATATCCATTTAAACAGAATTTTGATTTAGCCAGTAGAAATCAAATAACACATTTTAATCAAATATGGTTAACCATAGACAATATTTTAGAATGTCTTAAACATCATTCCATAGACAAACAAATCAACGTATGATTAGACAAAAAATTATAGAAAATAGTAATTGCAACACAAATGAAAAGAAGTGACTAAACTTATGCGTAAAAATTAATATTTTTTCCATTTTCAGTCAGTCGTTAAAATGCACGCTTTAAAAAAAATGGTAAAAACCATAGACAATAACTACAAAATTTAAATAGACAAATAAAAAAATGTATGATTAGACATAAAATTATTGAAAATAGTATCTGCAATACAAAATGATCAGAAGTGATTCAGCTCGGTGTCACATCAAAAAAGTCACATCTTTTTTCGAGTCAATATAATAAAACATCATAGCCAGTTATAGTTCATAAAAATAGCCATTTTAGTCTATGGTTATTCTTCTTGCTAGGTAGTCTATGGTTTAAGCGAGATTTTTACTATCTCGGTTATTAACACGGTAAGTGAAAAGAAGGTTTCTTCTGGATATTAAAAGAGACGAATTTAAGGTCCCGTATGATTTTTTTAAATATTTCTTACTTACATTAGCATTGATTTTATTATATAATAATTTATACATTGCAGTAGTGTCGTAGTGTTTGTTAATTTGCTTGTAGATTAATGTATTCGGTGAAGTGGAAATATGCTTTTCTCTAGCCCACCCAAGATTTTAGCTTAGGAACCGCCACTGATATGTTTTGAGTAGTAGCCTCCCCACGGCTAAAAATATAATATTATTAATGTTTTTTGTATTCTACGTAGCAAATATACCTAATAGGTTTTATTTTAGTTTGACGAATACTTACGAATTTTGTAAAAACAATTAATAACATAAAATGCTTTTAACTTACTATTTTAGATAAGTTTGTTTTTTAGTAGGAAAATCCCTAAGAAGCCAAAAAACGCCATGATAAAGAATCTATGTTTGCGGATTAAATGACATCAATAATACACACATTATTATGAAAATCACAAATATAACATCAATTGATTTTTAGCCGCTCAATTTTAATCATACGAAACAATTCTTCAAAAGTCAGATAAGAGAATTTTGTTAATTCAACAGGTATCAATCATTTTTTTTAAATTCACTTAAATGATACCTTACTTACTTACATTAAATAAAACGTTTTTTTTTATATTTATAGTATTAAGTTAAACGAGAAAATAGAGCTTTAGTCACTCGCCTAAATCGTCTTAATTTAATACAAAAAGCATCAAATTCAGCTCAACTTAAAGTATTTTTATTATTCTAACCATACCGCATAAATTTTAATGTCTATGCGGAAAGAGATTAATAAAAATAGCCATTATAGTCTATGGTAACACTACTTCCAGCGTAGTCTATGATTTCGACGTGATTTTTACTATCTCAGTTATCAACTCGGTAAGTGAAAAAAGGTTATAATGGATATCAAAAAGGAAACGGAATATGAATTGCCGTCTTCGGATATACCCGACAGCGGCGAAAATCTACAGAATAATATGAATGACTTCTGGAAAGAGGAATATTCCGTTAAGATCGAATACGAGGCGACGGTGAGTCACGGCGAAATAATCGATAATGAAGATGACTCTCAAAAGGTAATTTTTAACGCAATTTATGGATAATATATCACTAAGCATCTCATGGATTATTTCGGTGAAATACTTCACATTCAAGCTTAAAAAGGTAATCCTCACCACTCGAATCGAAGGTTATCTTTAAGAACGAAATCGTGAAGCAGATGACGTTTAATCTAAAACGGCCGTCGTGTCAGTGCCGCCAACTAGGGCATCCAATCCCGGGATCCCGTTCAATTTTCTGATCCCGAAATTCCGGGATTGATATGGTCGCGATCCCGGAACTTCGGGATTGAGAAATTTGGAGTAAATCTCGAAAAGTGAGATGAAATTGGCAAATTGTCGATTGAAATTCCTCGGTGAGCTAAAAAAAAAAAAAAAACGAGGTTTTGTGAGAATTCGGGGAAAAAGTATACCAAATTGAGGATTTCAAATTCCTCGGTGAGCTAAAAAAAAAAAAAAACAAGGTTTTGTGAGAATTCGGGGAAAAAGTATACCAAATTGAGGATTTCAAATTCCTCGGTGAGCTAAAAAAAAAAAAAACGAGGTTTTGTGAGAATTCGGGGAAAAAGTATACCAAATTGAGGATTTCAAATTCCTCGGTAAATTTATCTCGGGATTGAAAATTTATCAATCCCGAAATCCCGGGATTGAAAAAAAGCTCCGGGATTGGATACCCTACCGCCAACACAGACATGAAAAAATCAGAAATCGTTCGTGAATTAATTTTTGAATTCATTATACAAATCTAAGAAACATGATCTCTGATTACTTTCAGAATAAATGAAAAAAAACACTTATATTCAATCGTATCTTAACAAAGATGAGATTAAATATATATTCGTTTTAGGAATCAGAGATCATAACGTTTCTCAGATTTGTATAACTAATTCACCAACGATTTTTGTTTTTTTCATATCTGTGTTGGCGACACTGAAACAAAGTCCAATATTGATTAAACGTCAACTGCTACACGACGTCGTTTTTAAAAATTACCGAGTCTTAAACTCACTGACGTTAATAATTATTCATCATGGCCGTCGCGTTAGTGCTACCAACACAAAAACAAAACATTAACTTTATCGTTATTATAATTTCATTCTTTATTTTAACACAAATGTTGTTAGTTTTGAATGTACCAAGATGGAAAATGCTTTCTTATTGGAGTGGCAGACCGATCTGCAAGTACTTTGGCACAAGAAATACTTTGACATATACTGCCTGGTGCGCATATCACTTCCGACAGGTGGGCAGGGTACGGAAATATGCCAAGTATCGGGGATGTAATACATGTACACTCATTCGCTTGCTATCCACCAAGACAACTTTGTGGATCCAAACGATAATGAATTGCATACGCAAAACGTAGAAAATATGTGGATGCGTGCGAAACTGAAAGCTGAAATGTCAGTTCAGAACAAGTAGGGATTTATTCGGGTCCTATTTAGACGAAGTTATGTTTAGGAATTTGTTTCGCTCTCCGTGTAGTGTTTTTGGGGTTTTTCTGACGCTTATTAAAAACATAAACGCTTCTATATGTAAAATAAAGAATATTTTAGTAACAAAAATTAATAATGTTTTGTATATGTGACGTATGTTTTTGTGTTGGTAGCACTGACGCGACGGCCATGTACAATCAAACATCAGTGAGTTCGACTCTAATGAAAAGATAACCCTTAAAACAACGCCATGATTTAAAATTATTTTTTAAGGGCTTAATAGTCGCGTTAAAATCACAAATTAAAAGGAAAAACACTGATAAATTGTGCAAAATGTGTAATATTTTTCACTACTAAGTACGCTTCCATACTTTGATAATATTCAGAACATTCAGATAAAGGATTGTCGTCGTAGACTCAGCGTTGTATATGTTTTTTATTTGCAGATTTATAATTTTAATGAATGTATTTTTGCATGAAAAAATGTGTTTTTTTCTTTTTGGTTTTAGTTTCAAATAACTAGTGTCAACTATAAGGTTCACACCGAATCACCATCGATGAATTCCAATCAAAATCAATTGGAAGCAACTAATCATATTCGTGAACAAATCATTATTAAGGATATCTTACAGCAGAAAACGGTAGCCATTATTATAATAGAAAATGCTGTTTTTAATGAACAAAATTTCGTTTGTAGTATTTGTTTTGATCTATTCCCATCGTCAAACACACTAAAGCACCACGTCATTGGGCATTCAAAATTGAATTATGATGAGGAAAACAGGTTTGTTCGCTTTTCATTATTCAATAACTAATGTTGCCGTTGCAGAAATTAAATCTCGCCTCACCTTCGTGCTATGCCATAGATTTCAATGCAAAATTAGTTGATAATCATTTTATATTTTTTGTGAATATGAAGACTTTTTTGTTATTTGTGTATCATTTCAGAGGGAAGCTTGAAAGCGATTTCTCAATGAAACCGGACGATGACTTAGTGTCATCAAACACTTTAGAGAACTCTTATCGTATTAAAATAAATGACGAACATTCCATTGACATCAAACACGAGCCACTGACGAATCACGAAAAAACAATCAACGACCAAGATCAACACCAGTTAACAAAGGTTATCTTGATTATTTTGATAAAATTACAAAACGCAAATTTCATGTTGAGACCAAAACACACATAGGCATGAAAAATACTTATTAAATGTCCGAATAACCCACAAACGTTGCCAACCTAATGAATGATGGTATGATATATGTTATTAGTATCGTGCTTTTTTTTACAGTTTCGAAATGCCAGTATTAACTGTCCAATAACTAGTAAACTAAATTTGATGAACTTGTTTCAGAATAAACTAGTTTCTACGGTTTATAATAACGAAAAGTACATCAAAACAGAAATTATAGAGCGCAAAGTTGACGCTGTAATTATACTGAAAAATGGTGTGTTTTATAACCACAATTTTGTTTGCGGCGTTTGCTTCGATATATTTCCGTCGTCATATTTACTTAGCAAACATGTGGCTCTTCATGGAAAATTGAGATCCAATGAGGAAAAGAGGTTCGTTTCAAATATCAATGCAAAAGGTAGTTTATTGTAGTTTGGAATTTCTGTACATATAGAATTCAAATAAACTTTGTTCACATGTGATTTATTTGTCCTTTTTTACATTTAAAATCGCATACAAGAGAAACATTTTGACTGTATTTTTCTTTTAACAAACATTGATAATGTATAATATATACCTCTGAGTTCAAAGAGTGTTCCATATTGGTTAACGTAGTCTTTTAGAAAAAAGGTTTATTTTGAATGAAATTCATCTTTGTAAATACTGTTATAAAATGAAAAATAATGTTTTCGGCATCATCAGCGAATGGATTCAAAAAGTGTCCATAGCCGTGTTTGACGCCACTAACATTTGCTTATTTTCTGTTAAATACATGCTTTCCCAAAGAGTGAATTATAATATCTGACAAATATACTTGATAAATTGTTTATTATTTTTAAAGTGTCAAATTTAATGTAAACAAAGACAGCGTAAACCAGTAAGACTAAGTTTGTAAGAGGTTTTGACAGAATAATTGACAATCATTCACCAAAACAATTTAATTTACGTAAATGCCTTATCAAATCTTTTCGCCATTATAAAATATGATTTTTTGAATTGTGTTTGAAAGTTTTACTACATTTAACTTTTGTTAGCTGAGAAATATATTTATTAGATCGTTAAAGTAAATAACAAGAAGAAAAACTGAGGGCTGATAATAAATTTTTTGTTTTTGTTTCCATGTAATAATTTAGTGAGAAGCTTAAAACGGATATCAAAATTGAACCGAAGCATGAATTACTGTCATCCTCTTACCAAGATTCAACTGATAGAGGTAGTCATCAAAATAATATGAATGACATTTGGAATGAGGATAATTCAATTGATATAAAACACGAGCCACTCGAAGTTCACGATAAAATAATTGAACATGCAAATCATCACAAGTCGAAAAAGGTATTTCTAACTTCTGGCATAAAAAATGGATTTTCAGGGTTGTATTTAAAAAAAAAACATTTATTTTGAGACTAGTAAAAAAAAATATTAACAAATCGCCAAATGTAAATACATTTTCGAGCTATCAAAAGTGCAAATAAAATTATTCAAACAGCAATCATAGTTCAATACTGTTTGATTTTTCGTTTTAGCCATCAAATTTGGGGCCTCTTACCCTGTTATAATACAAATTATTTAACTTTACTTGCCTTGTTATAATTACTTGCTCTTTTTATAATAACATTAAAATCGAGAAAAAGTGAAATGATCAAAAGTCATGTTATTAATTTTTTTTTTTTTCCATGTCCGCTCCCAATATGGAGCATATGGACTCCTAATGGAGTTTATCTCAACAGAAATGTTTCTACGAGAACTGCTTGTTACTCAGTTGCTCAACCTCTCTTTTTCCAAAGAAAGTAGGAATAGAAGGAAAGGGCAAGGACAGGACTAGTGGTTAGCTAATCGCTCTCTTTACGCCCCGTTCATTGGATAGGATGGGTGGGAGGGGGGAATTCAAGACATCACACACATCCATGCCTTTGAACAGAAATTTATAAATTGATTGAAAAATCAATTTATATAACTGCCCGTACCGGGATTCGAACCCGTGCCCTCCGTAGCGGTAGCCAACGATGTTGACCACTCGACCACACAGGCGACCAAAATAACTATTAATTATAGTCAAGTTAAAATAACTATGTATTTAATTCTACATTTTTTTTTATGCGTTGATAACTATTTCGGCTTACGCCATCGTCAGAACCACATCATCAGATAGTTCTGACGATATCGTATGCCGAAATAGCTATCAACGCATAAAAATTAAAAAAAAACTAAAATTAAATACATTGTTATTTTTATCCTATTATAATGCAGTTCTACCACGTAAATGCCAAATCAATGAATTAATTGTCATTGGTATAGTTAAGAAACGATTGTTTTTTTTAGCTTTTGCAATGATTTGTTTATATGAAGTCAATTGTTTATAATAATCATTAAAAATGTTTATTTGTGTTATTAAGTTTTCCATTTCGAAAAGAAACCGAAAAAAAACATTGATTTAGACAAATGTGATTTAAAATATTGTTTTTGCTTACAGACAGAAACATTACTACATTCTGGAAAAAAAAGTTTTCAGTATAAACAATGCACCAATAAACTTTTTACTCTAGTGACTTAACCCATAAATTGTCACAAACTGACTCCGACGAATGCAATTAAATTATTCATTCTTTTCAGCTTGAATTACATAAAAAGTCAAACAATGCAGAAAAGCTCTTAACATGTGACCAATGCAGTTATACAACTGCTTTGTCTAGTGGCTTAAAAAGGCATAAATTGTCACACGCTGAAGAAAAGCCTTTCAAATGTGACCAATGCAGCTATAACACTGCTGTGGCTGGTAATTTTAAAAGGCATAAAATGTCACACACTGGAGAAAAGCCTTTCAAATGCGACCAATGCAGTTATACAACTGCTTTATCTAGTAGCTTAAAAAGGCATAAATTGTCACACGCTGAAGAAAAACCTTTCAAATGTGATCAATGCTGCTATAACACTGCTGTGGCTGGTAATTTTAAACGGCATCAAATGTCACATACTGGAGAAGGGCTTTTTAAATGTGACCAATGTAATTATAAATCTATTCAATATGGTAATTTAAAACTACATAAAATGTACCACACTGGAGAAAAGCCTTACAAATGTGCCCAGTGCAGCTATAAATCTACTCAATTAAGTCATTTAAAATTGCATCAAATGTCACACACCGGAGAAAAGCCTTTCAAATGTGACCATTGTAATTATAAAACTATTCAATATGGTAATTTAAAACTACATAAAATGTACCACACTGGAGAAAAGCTTTTCAAATGTAACCAATGCAGATATAAATGTACCCAATTTAGTCAATTGAAATTACATCAAATGTCACACACCGGAGAAAAGCCTTTCAAATGTGACCAATGCAGTTATAGATCTGCTGTGTCTGGTAGCTTAAAAAGGCATAAAATATCACACTGGAAAAAAGTCCTTCAAATGTGATTTATGCAGTTTTAAAACTGCTGTATGTGTTAGAAAAAAATCGCATAAATTTCCCCTTTAATTCGGCTCTGCACAAATGCCAAAACAAATAAAATGTCTTCGAGTATAACCATCCAGCAAATGGAATATCTTCAATTGATTTCTGATTTATCAATAACAGTTGACGAGTCTTGTGACATAAATGATACAGCGCAGGTTTCGCTTCTTGTAAGATTTATTTCTCATCCAGGTCCTAAAGAAGAACTTTTAGGATTATTGCCAATCAAAGGTCAGACGCCTGGATAGGATATCACTAATACTTTTATTAAATGTATCATTTGCCATCAAATTACTCTCGATAATATTGTGTCGATTTCAACAGACGGGGCCATAAGTATGACCGGCATAAGAAAAGGGTTTGTTGCTATATTAAAAAAATAAATTATAATCACGAGATATTTGCTTACTATATCATTCACCAATAAGCGTTTTGTGCACAGACAATTACATGATTCATTATTCATGTACATTGTGCATGACTTTCAGCAAAACCATAACGGGAGTCTAGTGTTGATTAAAAAAATAGATTTTTTTTATTAATATTTATAATTAAATTTAACATACAGAATAAATTTGTAAAGTTATGGAATTTGTGATTACGATTATCATATCCATTTTGGCTAAAGCTCTTAATTATCGCCAATTCAAAGATTTTTTAGTTGAAATGGAGAATCAGAACGATGATCTTCTGCTTCATAGTTATCTAGAGTAAACGTTTTTAAATGTTTCAAATCCCTTTTACTAGAAATCAGAGCATTTCTCCTTGAGAAGGGTGTTCACCATCCAGAACTAACAGACGATCAGTGGATCCAATAAAAAATATTGCGTTGTAGACGTTACGTCTCATCTAAATCAGCTTCATCATAAACTAAAAGTGAACATATTTTTTTCGATGTTATAAGAAGTCATTTCATTCGAAAACAAATAATCCCTTTTTGCTCAATATTTTGAAAGGGAAACATCGTTTCACTTTGCAAGTCTGCTGAAACATCGTTAAGAAAATAATAATAGAAAAACCCAATTTTAGTTATAAAAATTATATCACCCATATTTAAATAGATTTTTAAGAAAATGTTGGTATTGGGGACGCATTTCTTGACCTTAGAACCGGAAATTTAATATAAACTGATAAAAATTCCAATTATTAGCAAACATGATTATTTTTGTATTAAAAATTTATTTGTATTTGCTGTATTGAAATATCTTAACTAAATAAATGATAAAATATATATTTTTTTAAATATGATAATTTTTTTATCATGTTCGCTCCCAATGTGGAGCATATGGACTCCTTATTGAGTTTATCTCAACAGAAGTAATTCTACGAGAACTGCTTGTTACTCAGTTGCTCACTCTCTTTTTACCAAAGAGAGTAGGAATTTAAGGATAGGATAAGGACAGGATTAGTGGTTTACTAATCGCTCTCACTACACTCTGTTCATAGGATAAGATGAGTGGGAGGGGGGAATTCAAGACATCACATACATCCATGCCTTCGAATAGAAATTCATAAATCGATTGAAAAATCAATTTATAATATAACACCTTAAGCTTTAAGACTCCGACCCACTCATCTGAAAAAAGCTATGTTTTCAAGTATATGGCATAGCTTGTTATAAGGGGCTTTCGACCAATGCAGTTAATAATCTGCTTACACTGGTGTTTTGAAAAGGCATTAAAGATACAGGCAGAAGAGAAACCCTTCAATCTTCCTATTCTTTTCATAAAAAAATCAATTTGCAGATCATGCTGATTCATTTTGTGACTTATGTATTAAATTTTGGTTTTACATAATACTTTGAGTTTTTAGTGTGACCAAGAATTATTTAAAATAGTTATATCCCAATAATCACGCAAGGGAACAATTTATCTACTAACAAGCACACATTGACATAACAATAGGTAAAGAAGTGTAGATTATTATTTAATTACAATTTCTTAATGGGTTAATCAAGTTGTTACTTCATGATAAAAACATATTAATTCAAAATTCACAAAACTGATTTAACTTTATAATTCAAATTTTGTTTACTTCTGCTTTATCATTTTTGATACTCAGACATAGATAGAACAGTCAATATGACGAGCTTTCTTGTTTGGTAGGACATGAAATAGCTGTAAAAATGATTTATTTCAAATAAGCAAAATAATAAACAAAGCTGACATGACGATGCTAAGACCGGTCGTGTCCAACCAAGACGTGACTTCTCCCTCTACACCTAGAGCACCACACACCACCGAGCCCGAATATGATACCTCTCTTTCACCCAATTCAAATGTGAGTGATTTCTTCGACGATCTATGTGCGAATAACAAACCAACCTTCCCCACCTATTCCTGTATTTCCATTCATTGATGTTTCTTTTTTTTGAGTGTCAAAGGAGCGAATTCTTAAGACTCGGTGACGAGCACTCAATTGCGACTTGCACTTGAGTATGCGAAAAATTGCCATATAAAAATGTACACAGGACTGTGTACAATTGAGTGTAAATCTATCCTTTCTCTGTATGACGCCGCAAAATAACTGAATGCAGAATAGCCTTTTTAGCTACTAAGTCAGCGTGGCCGGTGGGTCCAACAGTTGGTCATATTATCAAGTCTATTTGTGGTTTCTATCAATAGTTAAATATAGAGGTGTCGACTGTTGAAGCGGCTTCAGAGTTATGTATCTACTGTGAAATTGCAGATCACGTTTCTACGATTTATAATGTGTTTTGGTCAAGGCTAAAATTAATAAAAATTCTCCATTGAAAATAAACTAATTAAAATAATACGTATTTATAAATCGAGATATTTTGTTTATTTTTACATAAATTTAAAATAATCAAAATAAGAGAAAAATCGAAAATACATATTTAGTTGATGGTATTATTTTCATATTGCATGTTGGCGAGTTGGTTCAAACTATAAATCACAATTCATGGTGATAAGTAACAAATGCTCATTCCTTATGTTCATACTTTTGGAGGTGGCTTCAATGCCAGTTTGTTTAGACATATTGCACTAAAACGGTCACCTCTAATATAAGATTTATTAAAACGGCTGATTGTCGTGCTGATTCATAATGGCATTTATCACAGTCCAAGGGTATCTTATTAGTTTCTGACAGTTTATGTGACTTAAAGCCTGACTTTTACATTATTTTCATTCGTCTATGGCAGCGAACGATAGTTCATGGACGTTGACACGTTTTTTCTGTGTGGATTTATAATAACACTGACCACATTAAAATGGTTTGACACCAGTATGAGATAGCTTATGGGTTTTCAATGAGGAACGCTTTGTAAATTTAGAATCGCATTGATCGCATTCGAATGGTTTCTTGCAATTGTGTGTTTGTTTATGTCTTTTTAAACATGACTTTTGTACAGATTTGTAATCACACTGATCACACTCGAATGGTTTCTTACCAGTATGCGATCCCTTATGTGGTTTTAAATTACTCTTATATGCAGATTTAAAGTCGCAAAGATTACATTTAAATGGTTTCTCACTAGTATGCGATAGTTTATGGGCTTTTAATTGCGAATTTTGTGCAGATTTATAATCGCATACATCACATTTATATGGTTTCTCACCGGTATGTGATAGTTTATGGTAATACAAGCTTGTTTTCCATGCAGATTTATAATCACACTGATCACATTCAAACGGTCTCTCACTAGTATGTAATATCTTGTGGATTTTTAATGATGAACGCCTATCAGATTTATAATCACATTGATCACATTCGAATGGTTTCTTGCCATTGTGTGTCAGTTTATGTCTTTTTAAGCTTGACTTTTGTCCAGACTTGTAATCACACTGATCACACTCAAATGGTTTCTTACTAGAATGCGATTCTTTATGGGTTTTTAAATTACTCTTATATGCAGATTTAAAATCGCATATATTACATTTAAATGGTTTCTCGCCAGCATGCTTTAGTTCATGGGATTTAAAGTTTTTCTTCCGTGCAGATTTATAATCACATTGATCACATTCAAATGGTTTCTCGCCAGCTTGCGATAATTTGTTCATATAAGTCATTGAATAACATCTTTTATTTTTAAATAGTTTTGAATCGGGATGTCCTAATTTATGTTGTTTTAAGACAATGCTGTTAGCAGATTCAAAATCGGAATCATTTAATTGATGGGGTTTCTCGCATTGCGAAGATGTTGAGACATATTTACAATTCAAACCTTTTTCACGATGGTTCAATTGAAGACGAAGAGTCGCATCTCTGGTATTTTTCATACTCAATATCGATTTGTGGTTAGCATTTGTATGCAATAAAAGTGAATCAAGCGATGCAAAAAATTGTATACAAACACTGCAAACGAAATTTTTCTCGTGGAACACTTTCTTTTGTAGATTTATTACAACCACAATCGGTCGATGTCCTAAGACTTCGTTTTTGACATTGACTTCGTCGATTTGAATGTCGTCAAACGATACTGGCGATGACTTGTGTGAGTAAGTCGATAAAGGAAATGAGTTATGGGCAACTGGCATCTGGAAAAATAATAATTAAGCTAATGTTATTTGATTATTTTTTTTATTTAGTTTTTTAATTAAAAATTAAAAAAAAAATATTTGACATTACAGCTTACGCCAATGCGTCAAATATTTTTAAAGTTTTAAAGTTGAAAGATCATACGAGATATACTCGATGACAATTTTTGTAAGTCACATGAGATTAACTCAAGGAGAATTGACGTCACAAACACCCATGTCTTAGATCTCAATTGAAAAATTGAAAAAATCCAATTTGACAATGTGACCTTACCGGGAATCGAACCAGGACCCCCCTGATCGGTAGAGCAAGCTCTAACCAACTAGACCACAGCGGTTCTCTGTCTTTGATATAAGTGATTTAATAGTTTTGTTAGAAGTTTGGTATGTTATATCTTTTTTTATATTTACAAAAGCATAAAGACAATGCGGCGTAATTGAAAAGTTGGCTGTGAAAAAAAAAATTAAAGTCAAAAACGAAATTACTTTCAGAACAACCTCATATAGATGACAGTTTTCCAATGACTCTCATTTGAGACAAGAAGTGTTTTTTTTGAGCCCGTAATGTAATACTATGTTTTGTTACAAGCTGTAAGCCTGTTTCCATCAACTTAGGTTTTTTGTTGGCAACGAAGAATGTCTTCTTTACGAATAATATATTTTTTTAATACAGTTTAATACGCTTTTTTTTAACGCGATTTACTTATCGTTATGCATATTGGATGACAAAAAGGATCAAGTTAGCTGAGGTTGTCGAGAATCATTAAAAAATCCATAAGGGGGTGGAGGGGGGTGTCACCTTTATAAGTGTTGAGAAACTGTGTCAGATATGGCATGACAAAAATAATCAATATGCAATACGGTGGCAAATCATAGCAACTGACGAAAACTCAGAAAAACCTTTTACTGAGCTTTGAGAACAAATGATTATGCCGGATAATGGGATGAGGTGGTTTGATTATGTGAGGAATTGGGATATCAGGGACCAAACAAGACAGCGCCCGTCACGTCAGTGGTTATGGAGAGACTTCGGAAAGCCAAAGCCTTGCCTGCCTCTTCTTTAAGCCGGTTGGATTCCGGCGCCCTGAACGACCGTCGGGCACTGTCCATAGGATCGATTGAATTGAGGGATACTGGCATGCAATAGGAGGAAGCACAGCAATTGGCAGGAGACAAGTAAGCATGAGAGCGCCACGTGGCGGCCGTATGCTACACATATGGTTAAGGAAGAAGAACAATTACCTCTTCTGGCTTCCATTCGGAATATGAACTCTCGTCGACATCAATCTTGTCTTCTTTTATTAAACGGACGTCGTCGTAGTAGTCTTTTTTATATTTTCCCCAACTGTCTTCGTTTTCTTGCTTTTCGATTTTCTGTGACTCAATAACGACAACCTACAAAAAATGATATATTGAAAAGTTAATGCAAAATAATACTAATAAATTTTAAGTTGATTCTTCAGAATTAAGCTTCATATTTAAAGTATTGAGTTGCAAGATTAGTAAGTCTATTTTTATAAACCGATGTATTTTACTTCACCAACAGAAAACAATTAAATTCAACTAGCTGTAAGCCCGTTGACCTCAACGGGGGGATTTTTGTTGCATTTTTAAGAAGTCAGAAAATTACAAACCTATTTATTGAATAAGCCAGAAATTCTAAAAATAAAATAAATATATCTCGGGCCATATATCGACAGCATGCCCTGTAGTATTTAAATTGTAAGTTATTTAATTTTTGGAATAATGTTGAGTTTGCTAACAATTAGTTTTCCTATTAGCAGAAATATACCTCGTAAATTACCTAATTTTTGGAATAATGTTTAAGTTTGCTGACAATTTTTTTCGTAGTGACAAAAATTTCGTAAAATATTAAATCTTTGGAATAATGTTCAAGTTTGCTAACAATCATTTTTCATAGTAGCATAAATCGACCTCGGCGCATATATCGACAGCCCTGCAGTTTTAAATTGTAAATTACTTAATTTTTGAAATAATGTTTAAGTTTGCTAATAATCATTTTTCACATGCAAAATGGTATAAATTAATTGCACATTTTATCAAAACAAAATTATCAATTTTCCATGTTACAATCAAATGCATATTTATCAAATTAATCAGAATAAATTAACTTCACTAATTCACCAAACGGAGCTTATTTTTAGGAATATATGAGTCTTTAAGGGAACCAAACATAAAAATGGTGAAACTTTTCCATTTGACTTTTAAGTGCAATTACGTTTTCAATTAATTTTTGTGGGAACTGTCATCAACTTTTAATTTTATGTGAAAGTTTTTTCAATAAATAAGCATAAAAAAGTAATACAAAATAACTTAGATTATTCCACGTATTGTGCTACAAACTGTGACACGTGTTTCGCCTATTTCAGAGGCATCCTCAGACAGACTTACTTTCAGTAAGTAAAAGTAAGTCTGTCTGAGGATGCCTCTGAAAGAGGCGAAACACGTGTCACAGTTTGTAGCACAATACGTGGAATAATCTAAGTTATTTTTTATTTTATATTCAAATGAACTTCCACAAAGATACCGACGAATCCATCGAAAGCATAAACAATGTATTTTAGAGAAAAAATGATTGAAATTATGCAATAAAAAGGGTGGGTTCAGTTCACTTTTTCCCATCATCCTAACTTGGCTCACTTTGCCGTATTTTAATCTCGTTGACCCCAATCTATCAAACTATTTCGCTTACTTTATTTATATTACTATTTGAGCATAAATTTACCTTGTCCAAAGCATAGACTCGTTTACTCGTTATTTAAAACAAAAGATACAAAACTTTTAAATTATCGGGATAAATTCTAAATACCCTCTGTTAAAAAGTAAAATATTTAATAGCCGTCAGCATATGACACACATGGAATATTTGCATTTAACTGTCGAAACTATATTATGTAAAATATACCACATTCATATTTGACAGACGTCACAATCTTGAATAAAAACAATCGAAGTCAGTTTGTGAATCACAAATATCGTTCCATTTTCAAATGCTTGATTTATATAATGTATTTTTATCGCCTTGATATTTATGACGTTAGCTCAGTTGATAGAGAGCTCGACTGGTAATCCAGAGTTCTGTGTTCGATCCACGGTCGCGGCGTTTTTTTGTATGAAATTTTTTCAGCGATTTGTATCGTCAAATAATAAACAGTGTATTGGGAAAATATGTCTTTAGTATGAATAAAAATATTGCGTCAGCGGAGCTTTGAGAAGGGAGGGGGAAGGGGCAGGGGGAGGGGATATCGCGGACAATCATTCAGACGGACGGACATTATCGAGTATTAATATATAGATGTTTTACATAGAAAATACTACACTAATTATATATTTT
>JAHZMQ010000090.1:0-24848 GCA_031772345.1 Himalopsyche anomala | reverse complement strand
GGGTTTCCCAAACTATGTTCCGGGAAGATATAATTAATGCAGCAGAGCGCACTATAAGCCGCTGTAAGCTGAGAAATCAGACGCAATCTCCCTGGTGGACCCAGGCCGTCTCTGATTTGAGGGCACTCTTCAAAAGAGCTATGAGGACACATCAAAATGCTCGCCGGACTGCAAAGCCACCCGCCATCAACGAACGACTGGAAGCTAGGCATCGATCAGCTCGATGCAAATATCGTAATGCGATACTTAGGGCTAAATCAGACCACTGGCGAACTTTTGTCTCTTCCATGGGGGGCTGGAATCCTTGGGGTCCTCCGTATCGGGCAATAAAGAATAATAGCAGACCAAATAAAATTATTTGTGGCATTGAACGACCTCATGGAAATGGTTTTACCAGCACCCAATCAGAAACAACAGAAGTGCTGCTGAATGCGCTTATTCCACAGGACAATCCATTGTTAGATGATGAACGCCTCAGACAAGCCCGCTACTTGGCTACTTTTCCACTTGACACTGCTCACTCACCACTGCCTTCTGAGCAAGAAATCAGTAAAATTATTCTATCATTAAAATCTAACAAAGCTCCGGGTCCGGACTGTATCGATAATACTCTTGTCAGACGATCCTGGGTTCTTGCCGCTCCAGAAATAACAAAAATATTATGTCAATGCTTCACTAGCGGCATATTTCCCGATTGTTGGAAAACAGGGACACTCATAGTCATTCCAAAATCTGGTAGCCGGTCTCCATCAGACCCTAAAGCTTATCGGCCCCTTACGCTTCTGCCGGCTCTTGGGAAAGTGTTGGAACGGCTCATGTGCTCTAGGATTGAAGCTCATCTGGCTGAAATAGCACCACTATCTAATAACCAATTTGGTTTCAGACCAGGCAAGAATACTGAAGATGCAATTTCCACAGTACTTTCCACTTCGGAATCCTCTCCTAACAAATATGTTTTGGGAATATTTTTGGATATTGCCGGAGCGTTCGACAATGCTTCTTGGCCACTTATATTGCACAAACTTAGACTGAGAAAAATACCTGGAAATGTCTATGCCTTAATCCAAAGCTACTTCAATGGCAGATCGATTCTATATGAAAATGGACAACAGATTGTAAAACAAAACACCACAATGGGCTGTCCACAGGGTTCCGTTCTTGGTCCCATGCTGTGGAACATTTTATTTGATGATATTCTGTCCATCTCTCTTCCACCTGACTGCAGTATTTTTGCCTACGCAGACGATGCCTTACTTTTAGTAAGTGCAAATAGTCGCGCGGGTATAGGAAAAAACATCAAAAGAGGCGCTTTCATCAATCCTAGCTTGGGGCGACGCCAACAAACTGTCCTTCGCTCCCAAAAAGACTGAAGCTATTTTTCTCAAGGGTGGTGTCGGCCTAAGTAGACAAAGACCTCCCACTATACGCATGGGAACTACGACGGTTAAAGTTTCTGAAAAGGTCACTTACCTTGGTCTTATTCTAGACGATAGACTTTCTTTTTCATACCATGCCAAGTCATCAGTGAGCAAGGCTACTTCTGCCTTCTATTCAATCTCACGCCTAGCAGGTAAAAATTGGGGCTTAAGATCTAGTGCCCTTAAAATCGCTTACGATGCCATATACATGGGGATTGCTAGCTACGCCGCTAGCACATGGTACAAACGATGCACCGTTCTTTCGATACAGAAAATCCTTCTAAGTGGACAACGCAGTGATAGATAGCCCTAACCAAAGCATACAGATCTTCGTCTACGGATGCATGGCTGGTTTTGGCTGGTATACTTCCGTTAGATTTGCACATTCAAGTTAGAGGCGCAACAGTAATGCTATACAGGGGTATTGAGTCCCAGGTGGGAGAAATTCAGTTACTGCCTCCTCCTCGACCAGACCCTTACAATTCTAAAGCTCATAGAATTGCAGCGCGCAGTGTGGCGATAGAAGCTGCAATGAAAGTTTGGCAGGCTCGATGGGAGAAATCTTCAAAGGGGAGGCAAACTTTTAAATTCTTTCCGAATGTTAAATGGCGAATGGAGATAACCAAAGTCCTGACTCCTAATTTCTGGACCAGCCAATTCATAACTGGCCACGGTTACTTCGCTGCCAAGCTCTTCCAGCTTGGCCGGTTAGTAGATAGTCCTAAATGTAAATGCGGATATATGATTCAGGATGCTGATCACATCCTCTGGGAATGTCCAGATTTAAATAATGAACGGGAAAAATTGCTCAAGACGATACGACTATCTGTCGGATCTGTCGGCCCCGTCGGTCATGCCGACTTGGTTGCATCTAAGGCAAATTATAGGGCATTTAAAGAATTCTCCGCGTCTTTTGGAAAAAGAGTTGATTTAAATAGATAAAATCTAACATTTTCAAATGCATTTATTATTAACTTTTTATTTCTGCACACTGTAGTGCATGCAACCAAGTCTTGAGGAATTTCTTCTCGGGACATTTCTGGCAATATTTTGAACACGACTAACGTTGTTACGCTACGGAATACACCCTATATAAAGAGTGTGAAGCCGTAGCGGGTGGTGGTGGGTACAACGTTGAGTACCCTAGGGAATTAAAAAAAAAACTATGTTCCGCGGAGCACTGCTGTTCCGTGGAGCCAGAGTAGGTTTGTGCGCATTTAAAAATACATATTCTATGATATAACGAGTAATGCTTATAACAATCAAATTCAGTCAGTCCATCTTCCTCGTAATAGCCAAGTTTGACTGTATATTAAATTTGAATCGTTTAAATTATGTACACTCCCACAGATTTTGTCACTAACGACCCGGGTTTCGCCTTTCGGCATCTTCAGGCGTTCAAGTGCACGGATGAACTTGAACTGACGCTTAGTAAATGAATGTTTCGTGTTTATAGTGACAAAATCTGTGGGAGTGTACATAATTTGAACGATTCAAATTTAATATTGAAATTCCACCAAGCACCTTCAGTCGAAATCTTAAATTGACTGTATACATATAGCTTGCAGAAGAATTTCTCAACACTGTGCTCGCGGGTGTATTTGGATGTGCCTATTCCAAAAAAGCATTAATCAACAACAACAAAAAACACAATTTTATTCATTAAGTATTTTTTTAATTAAACTGTATATTCACAAATCAATAACGTAACGATCTGCAATAATAAAGTAATAATGTAATGAATTTTATAGTAGTTTTATTTTTTAATTTCGACTTTTGCTCGCTATTTCTTTTTCAATTTCAAATGCCCCCAGAATCACAATTAGGTTGGAAGATCTTGTTGTATTGGACGATAACTCTTAAATATTATGTTTGTTATAGTTTGGCGCCATTTCTGCACACATCACTGTCTCATATTTCCCAAAATATACTATGCGTTTTTAAAGCCAAATATAAATATTATCTTGTTTTAAATTCTATAAACTTTTAAACATTTACATATATTTCTTTAGAAAAATATTATTCAATACCTATATTTAACGCATATCATCAGTGGCGGATTAAGCATTTGGGCGGCCCCAGGCTCAATCAAATTTGAAGGCCCTGTTTTTCGAATAACATAAAAACGTCAGAAAATTTAAAGTAAAATAGTAAAAATATGTAAAAATCGAAAAAAAAGGATATGGGTTACAATATATAAGCTATTTTTGAGACCCCTAAGATTCCGAGGCCCCGAGCGCGCACCTCATTTACTTATAGGATAATCCGCCACTGCATACCACTCTCCCCTAATACTGGCTGGGACTGAGAAGAAGAACACAGCATCTTCACTCTTTTTTTTAAATGATAGATATTTTCTAAGAGGAACACCGTTTAAAAATTTACTATTTTTTTTTTTTTTTTAACCATGTCCGCTCCCAATGTGAAGCATATGGACTCCTAATGGAGTTTATCTCAACAGAAGTGTTTCTACGAGAACTGCTTGTTACGCAGTTGCTCAACCTCTCTTTTTCCAACGAGAGTAGGGATAGAAGAATAGGGCTAGGACAGAATTAGTGGTAAGCTAATCGCTCTCGATACGCCCCGTTCATATGATAGGGGGGAATTAAAGACATCACATACATACATGCCTTTGAACAGAAATTCATAAATCGATCGAAAAATTAATTTATAAAATTGTCCTTACCGGGATTTGAACCCGGGTCCTCCGTAGCCGAAGCCAACACCGTTGACCACTCGACCACACAGGCATTTTTTTGTTAGTGTTTATATAATAATTCAGAAACGATTTTTTTTATTTTTAAACCATTTTTCTCTATTTAGATTGAGTTATTTTTTTTTTGTAAAACCGGATTATAGGAAATATTTGAATTCAAAAATCGATTTTTTTAAATGTAGGTTTTTGTATAAGCAGATATATTACAGAACGACCCGCCAAATTACGTTATTTATTTAAATTTTAATTCATCCACAGGAGGTCTTCTGTGATATCATTTTACTATTTAAACAAGTCTTTCAAGTAAGACGGGATATAAAATATTTAAAAAAAAAACAGATACGAGTTCTATTTTTATGAACCGCATGTCTTCAAATGCAAACACGTTGTTTTGCAAGATAAAAAGATTAAAAATGCGTTGTTTTTCACAGAATAACAATCAAGAGATAATAGTAAGCCTTTGCAATGAAAGCCATCAAGCTTTATTTGACTCACTGTACAATGTATGCGTGGGTATAAAATTAATTATAATAATACGTTTACAACTTATTTGTACTGTAGATATATTCCTAGAAGCTTCGTTTAAGTCGAGACTACTATTTTTAATAGTCTTAATTTACCCGGTTAAGTTAAATGATAGGAACGATACGATCATTTATATCAGTGCTCCGCAACCGCTGTGCCACGGTACACTGGTGTGCCTTGAGCCGATACAGGTGTGACTCGGTCAAATAAGATAATGTTATAACTAAATATTTTTTCAACGGTTCTCCAGTGCCTGGCGCTTGTCGCCAGGGATCTACCACGATTGAAAACAAGCAATTTATTGTGTATCTGGCCCAAAAAAAATTAAATATGCTTCAGCAGAAATTTGATCACTATTTTTACTAAATTTGAATCGTTCAAATTATGTACACTCCCACAGATTGTGTCACTAACGACCCGGGTTTCGCCTTTTTATTTTTATTTTATTATTACTATTTTTATTTTATTAATACGGAACAATGCGATTCTATTCGAAATCTTTTTTCAACCAATGCAATATATTATACGGAAGCACTGTCTCTGCAAATTTGAGAGGAATTTACAGAATTAAGTAATGATAGGACGTTTAAACTTCACTTCGCTGAAGTTGCTTAAAATGTTTTCTGGATTTCCGTTAAGAATGAATTTTCTCGAATTTCCGACAAAGCCATCATATTAAAACTACAGTGGAACCCCCAATTACACTACCCCGAATTACGCGCTGGATTGAAATATTCGCCGCAAATCCCCTAATTTCACGGTCGCATTCCATTGTCGTTACTACAAGACGGTCGTCAAATGTTAGCTAGCGCCTGTGTATTCAACACGTGCCAGGCTATATACGTATAGCGGGTGATTGGCGCCCTTTGCATTTTATCACTTGGTAACTAAATATTTCGTCAATATTTTTTTTTTTTTTGAAAAACTAAGGGAAATCTTAGTTTTGCAAAAAAAACCAAATCCCTAATTTTGTATGTGATTCACACCCCCAATTACACTACCCCGAATCACACCGACTATAGTGTAAATGGGGGCTTAACTGTATTTCCATTTTCGACGACATATTCATATGAGCAAAGCTTTTCAACTCTTGTATTAATTGAAAATGATAAGCGGTCATACTTAAAACGTCTTGACCAAGAACTTCGGGTTGCACTGTCAAATATTGAGCCGAATATAAATATTTTGTTTTCATTGAAACAAGCGCAGGTATTACATTAATTAGTCATTATTTTATAATAATTATTAAGATTGCATAAAAGTAAATATAGTATAGTTTTTATGTACGTATACTTATCAAATAAAAAATGAAAATTTATTGTAAAATTTGTGTATCAAATTAATATCT
Organism: Himalopsyche anomala; assembly: GCA_031772345.1. NCBI lineage: Eukaryota > Metazoa > Arthropoda > Insecta > Trichoptera > Rhyacophilidae > Himalopsyche > Himalopsyche anomala. The sequence continues at coordinate 18,841 of JAHZMQ010000090.1, read as the reverse complement.
ATACATTTTAACTTTTGATGTGCCGGAATTCTAGGAAGAACCCTGGTGTGTCGTAGGTGAGAAAAGGTTTCGAAGCACTGATTTATATGTTGATCCTTTGACAGTGAAACTAAATGCTCAACACTTTTGGACGCATTTCTATTAAATTTCAGAATCACAAGTCAATTAATCGATCGGACATCATCAAAGCCCCCTATAGTTACTTATGACTGCTGTGACATCATCCATCAAAAAGTATTATGGTAGGAATATCTTGTCTTTTGTGAAATGTTCAATTGACCGTTTCCCAATAATCGTTGTTTGGACATATCGTATTGAATAATCACTACCATAAATTAGATGCACAGAGCTTTTTAATTCTTAAATATTTGCATCATTGGAGATCATTCAGGAAATATCTTTACAAAATCAAATAATCATTTATTGCAACGCCTAACTTAACAACTAATTTCCTAATTGAACGATACGCTTAATTTACGCATTGTTAATGTTCTTACTTATAATAGTATTAATTATTTAGTAGTACTAACTATAAATTAATAATCAAATTTAAAAAAAGTTCATATTTTTCTCAATGTATCGATATATTAGGTACTGAGAATGAAAAACTACTACCAGTTAACTTATTACCCCTTTGAAGTCTGCAGGTCGGAAAAACCGAAATACTGATATAACGTCACATACCGATGGCTCGTAAATGCGACCAGAAAAATGTGATACAACATGATTTCATTTTTTTTGTGTTATACACATAAATTGAATGTATAAATTAAGATATTTTTAGCTCTTTTAAAAATTTCAATTTCAAAATCCCAAAAATTTTCGGATTTCACAAACTTACTAGCGCGGGAACTTTTTTTTAACTCTTCCAGGATTTACAAATTGAAGAACGCAGGAATTCACAAAATTCACAAAAAATACCAAAATTTCAAACCTACTTATATTTCTTTTTTTTACACCTCGCTCAACTTTCTCTAATTTTCTCAATCCCGGGATTAGTTTTGTCACAATCCCGGGATTTTTAGATTACAGAATTGGATGGGGTCCCAGTAATAAAGTGATATAAAGTGATCGAGATTACTGATCCCAGGATTCGAAACAGTAATTGCGTCGTATGTTGGTAGACGGATCTAGCCAATGCTAAAAGAGGTTTTTTACATATGATTTTTTAAAAAGTTATTGAATATGTATGAAATTAAACGCCGACAACTGTCTGTCGATTGACGTAGTTAAGTAACTACATACAACCAATTGTGTAACATTAAATTCTAAATCTGCGACATAATGTCTCACAAATGTTTCCGCATTTTCATTGATTTAAAATACAATAATATTATCGTAGCCAATATTATTGTCATAAATGCTGTTTTATTTTTTTGCCATTTAAAAAAAAGTTATTTAGTTAATAATATCGTTAAAATCAAAACATGATCGATATCAGGAAATCATCTGTGATGTATAATTCAATAGTTTGTTACGTCATCCAGTTGTTATCCATCAACAAAACTATTCAGTATTACAAAATACTCCATCTCAGAGCCAATATTATCAACATTTCACGACTAAAACAAATTTTTGTATTTACTAGGGCAAGGGTGTCCAACCTTTTTTGCTCTGGATCGATTTTTCAATCTAAAGTTTTCTCGCGATCGACTTCTAACATGATTCTTATAAGAAATTTTATTTAGTAGGGTTTTTCCCTTCTTCAAACTTATAAATGTTTATTTTAAATGCGAAATACATATCATTAGATAGATATGTGTTTCATGTGAATAATTCAACTTTAGTATTTTTATATATTTTATATTAAAATTATATATTTTTTTGAAATTCACGGAAGCTTTCGGGATCGACCGATCGATCGCGATCTACCGGGTGGACACCCATGAACTAGGGCATCCAATCCCGGACCCTTTTTGTGATCCAGGGATGTTGGAATTACAATTTTTACAATCCCGGAATCCTGGGATTGAACATTCAACATAAAATCGTGTATGAATTGGGATTCCGGATTGAGAAAAATTTTGTTCAGCGATTTTCAATTCCTGGGATGATTATTCAGAAGAATTTCATGCCGATTTCAAAACCCCAAGTAATTTGCGGATTTTCCAAAATTAACAGCGCGACAGATTTTATTTGTAGTTCTCCCAAGTTAACTTTTCTGTATATTTTTTAATCCCGGAATTATTACTGTCATAATCCCGAGATTTCGGTAAAACGAAATTGGACAGGATCCCGGGATTTTATACTCTAGTAGTAACGACCACGAAAATTACAGGTCATTCATTATGTGTTATCTCTCTTCATTTTTTGGGCATGGGTGTTTGAGATTTACTTTCAACTGAAACTTATATTATCGAGCTGACGGAAAACACTTAATTAATATATAGATATAACAGCTAAAGTATGCGTTGATAATTTTAGCCAGTTACAGTATACACGAGATAAAAATGAATTCCTTCTACCACCCGTTTCAGCCATACATCTGTGTCCATCAGACGTTTCCCGTGGCGTAACGAACGTTATGCGTGGCTCAGTTTCGTGCTAGGATTGCCCCGGGAACAATTGACCAAGACTTGGTGGCTTGTACTTAGTGTGCGTAAAATTGCCCTATAAAAATGTCCGCAGGTATTATGAATGTAAATATACTCTTTCTACATATGACCCCACAAATTTAATAAATTCTAAGTACACTTTAACAAGACAATGCTTACATTAACTACACAGAATTAATTTAAGATTTCGACTGAAGGTGCTTGGTGGAATTTCAATATTAAATTTGAATCGTTCAAATTATGTACACTCCCACAGATTTTGTTACTAACGACCCGGGTTTCGCCTTTCGGCATCTTCAGGCGTTCCAGCGCACGGATGAACGCCTGAAAATGCCAAAAGGCGAAACCCGGGTCGTTAGTGACAAAATCTGTGGGAGTGTACATAATTTGAACGATTCAAAAAAAAAAAAAATTACACAGAATTAGTTTTTTTTAACATAAAAAAATATTACGTGTGTTATTAATAGTGTTGCCACTTCATTGCCATGCGCGCGCAATCACGCAATTGTCGTGTTTTACTGTCAACTGACATTTCACACAACCTCAAACATTTCAACGTCTTGTTGTCATTCTAGTCTTCTTTCTATTTAACTTAACGTAATGTCACTTTTACTTTGACTAGCGCTTGTCAGTATACCAACATAACATAAGCCGTAATTTCATTATTCTCATAAATATATTCGAATAAATAAAGCGACAACTAAAACTGATATTTAATGTGTACATTGACTAGTGAATGCATACATATACGATATTTTATACTTTAACTGCGACATATACATGACTACCTACAACGTATTATGCTATAATTGATTTGTTAAAAATACGTAACTTTGGAAAATTAACAACGGTTCATTTTTTTAAAATTATAATTATAATAGCAATAAAATTAATTAAAACTCAACTCAGGAAACTATAAAAATCAGGATAATTTAATCTAAATACAACTGTGATGAATAAATATCCTGACAAAAAAACAGCTATCAAATTATAGATAGCCGACAAATCACAATCTGTCCACTCCTTCCTCAATTAACAAAAAAACCATATGATGACCTCGTGGGTCTTTAAAACTTTATGATTTAATGCCTACAGGTTTTTTTTTTAAATATTATCAGTATATTGAATTAAATAATTTGATTAAATATCTTTGTCTGCAATAAATTATTGTTATTAAGTAAATCGGTGGGTGAAAAAACATCATATTTATTTATATAAACATTTGTATCCGTATAATTTAAGTTGTATACCAAATGTCTTTTTCTTTTAATCGTAGATATCTCATTACAGTAGAATCTCGATGAATACCGGACTAATCGGGGATGAAGATAGTCCGGATAATCAAAAAAAAAACACATTTTTGAAAGGGTACAAGTACATTCACTTCATTTTACTTTATTATTCTTTGTTGATTTTTTAATTATATGTGAGAGGTGTTAAACATTATAATTTTGTACAACTTAAGAGTCACTTTAACTGTAATTAGTTAATTATTTTCAATGTCAATTGTTGTTTACAACTTTTTTATTTCAATTTGTTTTTGTATTAATAGCAATGTTAAATGATACTTATTGTCAGTTGACAATACTCGTCATGAGCGAAACCGGTCCTGACCTTTTATAAATAAAGTGGAGGACAAAAGTACAAAGGAATATTTTTTTATCTTAAGAAACGTTGTCTTGAGTTACATTCTTCTTGGTTCTTGGACCACTTTATGGTGACATATAAACAAACAAAAGCTTCAGACTGTGTAAGACCAATATTCTACTTCCCTCACAATTATCTTCTTCGTCTCCTCGATCTTGTTCCGCTCAGGCAGATATTTCTTTAATTGTCTCTACATAATTCAAACGGTTACATATTCTTTGTTGCATTCAGCACACATTAAAAATTGTGCTGTCACTCCCGTGATGTCTCCTATATCTCTTTCTACTTCGTTGTTGGATTTTACTTACTGTCTTCTCATTGACACATCAAAGGAATCCCAACTTTATACTACCATATAGCACCAGTATTTTTTTTTATTAATTTTATAGAAATAACTGTATCAAAGTATCTGTTTTTGATATAACCGTTTGAATGTTTCAATTACACCCTGATGTATTGTTTTTATCATAAACGTGACATGGGATGGAAGACATTCTATCATAAACACTTGCATAGCAGCAAATTCGCGTAATTTGTGCTAATTTTTAGCAATCCATGTAAACGAAAATCCAGATAATAAAAATCCAAATAATCGATATTCTACCGTAGAATCCAACGCCGAAGGATGGATGTATAAAAAATCTGTGTAAAATAAAAATGAAAAAAATAATGTGAATTATACATGTTATTTTTAAGGCCAATAAGATTTGGGACCTCATTTGCTTATTGAGTAATCCACCCCTGCTTAAAAATTAAAAACATATATAATTCTAATATTATTGATTTCTCAATGTTTTTTGAGATATAGGTGGCGTTTTTACAACTATCGATTCAAGTAACAAGACGGTTGAATTCATTTGAAAAGCTGTCCTTAACATTGAACCTTGATCGAATGCTGTAATAGGCTAGCACGGTAGTAGAATATTCCGTTGCGTAAAGGTTAAGTCTATTATGAAATTGTTTCATTATCAAAAATCGTACCAAAGCAAATGTGCTTATGTAAACACTAAAGGTATCATAAAAGAGGTTTTATTGAAGTGATTTATTATTGTTGTGCTGGTTTTTTGACAGATGCCTTATGAATAAGTTTTTTTTTTGAATATCCAATTGATGAGTCTCAAGTCCTATGAGACGTTATCGTAAAGATTCTTCGGGCCTCCTTCATTGCTGATGTTATTACTGATGGAAGCAGTGGCGGATTATTCCATAAGCGCATGAGGTGCGCGCTTGAGGCCTTCAAATTTAAGGGACCTCAAAATGTTTTATATTATAATGAGCCGATGTATTTTAAATTTAGTTTTCTTGTTATCCGAAAAACAGGGTCTGAGTGTTTGATTGCACCTGGGGCCTCTTAGTTGTTTAATCCGCCACTGAGCGGAAGGTAATAAATATGGAAAACATTCACTGTTAATTCTTGGCGGGGAGGCAATATATAACACTAAAAAAAACAGCACTCACAACGTACTAAGGGTGCGTCTATAAACGACGTCAGATTTAATGGTAGAAAATGTGCCGGTGGGAAGAGTTCGGAGCTTATGTCCTCCTAATGAAGGTATCTCAACAGAAGTAATGCCTTTAAATTGGTCACTTTTGATAATGCAAATATTATTGCAAGTTGATGTTCATAGCAGTAGCGTAGCTATACATTTAGGGTACTGATGCAAACGTCAAACAAGACCTCTCTCGTAATTTGTGATATTTAATAATATGTATATAGAAATTTAGACCCCCTTTTCGTTGTGCCCTCATGCAATACTATACAATGATATATTTTTAAACCCGTCTTAACTCAATACTTATATCTTTCTAAAAAGGAGATGGTGAAGGACTAAGTAACGAACAGTTCTATTAGAACAACTCCTGTTGAGATAAGCTCCATTAAGAATTCATATGATCCCCACCAGCGGTGGGCCGCCAATACGTTTACAAAGGGCTAGTTTTATATCAAAGCAATTCTCGGTGTTTTGGGGAAGCAGTGAGTTTTTTTATCACTCCGATGGAATTATATGCAATATTTAAATAAGCAATCGAGTGTTACTTAATACACTTATAATATGTAACAATATGCAATTTACCGTAAACATATTAATGTAAATGGCAAAAACGTACTCTGTGTATACTGAAGCTGTCATAGTTAATATATAAGTCAAAAATTGCAGTTATGTACTAATTTGATCTGAGAATATTGTTTTCTAAAATTAACAAGGGGCTCGCCGGCCGTAATAAAATTTGATAAGGGTATCGCGCGAGCCCCTACCACCCCACCTCTGATTCTCATTAGAGGCTCAAACAAAAACATCCAGGTATGGATGTCAATGATTTTTTATCGGTGACAATATCTTGATTTCCATCGTCTTTAACCACAAACATGTATTATGTGTTTGTGACGTTCGTCTGTGGTTTATTTCGGTTCGTAGTAATTACAGGAGGCAAATAATAACAATTTTCCTAATCGTTGCTATAAACACAAACAGGCATATTATTACTATGTTGGTAGATATTATTTTAAACAAGTAACAACTTTACAACAATAAATAAGATAACAATAATGCCACACTTTGCGGCCGCAACGAGAGAAACTAAATTATATGAAATTACACAGAACACGTCCACGCTTTGACGTCTGAAATTGTAATTGCACATGCACCAAGGGGTGGGCTTGAAGGAGCTCGCGCGAGCCCCTTGTTAATTTGTACTAAGGCCGGTAAGCTCTTTCTTAATTTAAGAGAAAAACATATTCTCAGATCAAATTAATACATAACCACAATTTCTGACTTATATATTATCTACGACAGCTTCAGTATACACAGTAGTAAATTTGTAGCCATTTAGATTGATAAGTTTACAATAAATTGTATATTGTTACATATTATAAGCGAATTAATTATAAATCCATTGTATAGGAGTGAAAAGAAATCACTCCTTCCACTTTTGAGATTACGCGAGTCCCTTATGAAAAAAGTATTGGCAGCCAGTGCTGCATGTACCCATATCTGACATCTTACGGTTTACCAAAATTACGAAATTTCGTAATTCACCGAGAAATATTTGTCGACGTATCAATTATGTATCATTTTTTTTTTATAATTTGGAAGCATTATGTTTTTTCCTTGTAAATGTTTGATACATATTTTAAAAACAAATATGGTGTTTTTTTTTATATAAAATAACTTTTAACTTACCTGCCCTCATAGAGCTTGACAACGAAACCACTGTCCCGAGTTAATAAGTATCGTCTAGTGATTTGGAGTCAAGACACAAGACTTTGTTTATCTCTATTCGCCTTTAAATGAAAAGAATAAGTAGCTCTGGCGCCTCCTGTACACTTAACTGCATTTGATTGTCTTCAACAATTGCTTCTGTGGCAATACCGGTTAGGGAAGAAGACTATAAATCCGCTTAACGTTTCTGTGTCATTGGATAGCAAATTGGATGGCCATGCAGTGTTGGATGAAGGGCATAAAAGTAAACGGTTCGTGGAATAGCTTTAAGAAATACATTGACCAACTGAAACTCTCGAGTTAGATTCTATCGCTTAGGTTGTTGAAAAGAATGTGTTACTCCTTAGCAACGCTCCCTCTAAGCTGCGCGCGCGCGCGGCCGCGCAGCTGTTGGGAAGCTCCCGCGTACTCATTCCGGGTTGGAGCACACTACAAGACAGTTGTTCAATCAATATTTGATCGGTCCGTGCAGCCTTTGAAATTGCCACGCAGCTAACCTCTTGCCTAAGAGCAGTGTCTACCAAACTGTGTGCCGCGGCACACTACTGTGCCTTAAGAAGTTTCAGGTGTGCCGCGTTGGAAAAAGCCTTAAAAATGTTAATTTTAAATAATGCCTATTCATTTAAATTTTATTCAATTTTAAATAAATTCAACATTCAAACACATATTTGTCACATTCATCCATAGTGGGCAACGCGACACATTTCTCATTTAAATTTAAATTTCCTTTTTTAAAGGATTTTTATTTGGTGTGCCGCGGTACTTGTCTCATTCACCAGTGTGCCGTGAAGTAAAAATGTTTGGCAGACACTGCCTTAGAGGGAACATTGCTCCTTAGTATTGCACTGACACTAAAGCTGGAGGTTTCCACTCAACAACAAATGTGAGAAAATGTACTAAATTCGAACCTCAGTTTGCGAAACGAAACTTATTTTTTGCAATATTTTAAACATATCATCGACATTTTTTATTATTTTCTTTTTTTAATTTGTTCTAAGCATGTAACATGCTGAATGTAAAATTCTATTATGATAATTATTATTATTGTTCAAACCAAGACGAAGTAGCTAATAACTGGAAACGTCATGCAGTAGTGCAAAAGATGTCAAGAGATTCGTCTCGTCAATTCATCCGTCAAGCCGAAGACGCGAAAGAATATGGAAACAGAACAATCTTTTGCATAATTATTGTTGTTACTTCAACGATTTTTTTATTTGCTTTCAGTGCATTTAAAACCTAAGCACGATCTGCGTTCTGGAATCGTGATTTACAAACAAACAGGGTGATCGGAATCTTACTTGATGAGAAAGAATATAAGCATCTATATTTTTGCAAGGTGGATGATACATTACAAAAAACACCGTGTAAAAAGACCCAAAAAGTAGGGGGCATTAGTAGCAGCGGTCATGGGTTTCACTTTTAGAAAAACTCGTAAGCTAAAAATGTATTTATTTTTTATCCATGTTCGCTCCCAATGTGGAGCATATTGCCTCCCAATGGAGGCATCTCAACAGAAGTTTTTTTACTCAGAACTGTTTGTTAACTCAGTCACTCGAGCTCACTTTTTTTAAGTGAGTAGTAGTAGGGAAAGAACGATAAGGCTAGAACAGAACTAGTGGTTGACTAATCGCTATTGTTACGCCCAGTTATTAAAGGATCAGAAGGATGGGTGGAGAGGAAATGATGTGAATTGTCATCACAAACTACCAGTCTTCGATCACAACTTTGAATTGAATAGTTCTCAAATTCACTCTGATCTTACCGGGAATCGAACCCAGACCTGCGGGATCGGTAGAGAAAGCTCTAACCAACTGGGCTACATCAAGCGACGTAGTATATGTTAATATATTAATTAAAATTATATTTGGATTAAACAAAAACAAAATTGTGATTATCAATAAAGTCATTTTGAATTTCCATAGTCGATATTGGTATTGGTTGGTAATTAAAAAATTCGAGTGATTCAAACACAAATTCATAAATCAATTGAAAATACTAAGTAGAGATAACGGATTTATCTTTTCAACTATTAAAACCAAATTAAATAATACAGCACTCATTTATGCTAATTTTACATTTATTTGATATGATCGGGACCGGTTTCGCTCAAGACTAGATCTATTAATTGATTTATTTCAGTCGTTAGCTTATATGGACTTAACATACATATATGTCTCAAGAAGCGAAGGTGATGTTTCTGTGGTTTTCCATGGAAATTCTTGTTTGTCACATCTAAAATATGCAGACTTTACTGATAACATAACAATTAACTCATCATTACGCAAGCAATATCCGGTTATAGTGTGGTTTTGGTTTATTTAATGAGAACTTTTAAAATATAAGTTTACTTGGGGTTTTTTATAATATTAATTATAATTAGTCTCCATATACAAATTTTATTTACGGTAACCGGACAAAACAAAACAGGAAGAAATAGAACAAATATTTTTCAGTCGTTCATGTGTAGTAGTAAATTTTTAGCCATTTAGATTGATAAGTTTACAATAAATTATATATTGTTACATATTTTAAGTGGACTTAATAACAATCGATTGCTTATTTAACCCGTTTAATGCCCGACGATTTTGCTATGCATATGCTAAAATTGCCAAGCGTTTTTTATAGAAAAAAATAGTCTCTTACATTTTTTCAAAAAATGTATTGAAAAGCATTTTTTAGGAACTTAAAAAAAAATACTTTTATTCTCTATGGAAATAATATTCGGAGATATTATCTACATTTTACAAACATACTACAACAATAAAAAATATTAACGTTGATTAAAGACAATTTAAAACAAATAAAACTAAGTCATTATGTAGTAAAATCTATTAGTAGTCAATGAATGAAAAAAAAATGGATATATTTTATTATTTTACAAAGCACCAAATTTTTTCGCATATTTGCACGCAAGTGAAAAAAGTGAGTTTATCTATAATGTCACGTTACATTGCGAAAATATTGATATGGGCCGATAGGATAGATTGTTATGCCGGGCCGAAAAATCGGCCCGGCGCATTTTACACATAGGTAGGGAGGGCCGATTTTTCGGCCTTCCGGCACTAAAAGGGTTAAATATCTATATATTAATACTCGATAATGTTAGTATTTAAGTATCTACGTCTGTCGGTCCGTTTTCGATGACGTCAAGAAAGACGATCCCCTCCCACTCCCCAGCCCCGCTGTCGCCTTTTTTTTATTCATACTAAAGACACATTTTTTCAATACACTTACATATATATATATATTTGTGTAGAGATTTGAAGAAGCACATTTCGTGTTGTCGTAAATCGCTGAAAAAAAATTCCGCGTCCCAGGCTCGAACGTAGAACTCTGGATTACCAGTCGAGCTCTCTATCAACTGAGCTAACGTCATAAATATCAGAGCGATAAAAATAGTGTATATAAATTAAAAATTTGAAAATGGAACGATATTTGCGTTTCATACTGACTTCGATTGTTTGTATTCAAGATTCAAAAATGGAATATTGTGACGTCTGTCAAACAATGAGAGCTAACGTCACAATTATCGGCAGCGATAAAAATAGAAACTATATATTAAATTTCGTTTGAAATTGGAACTTTCGTTTTTTATTTGAAAAACAACATGCATATTATATATTTTATTTTACGAACATTTCTTTATTCCTCTGTACCCTAGAGGTAGAACGCTCGGTTGATAACCTGAAAGTTGGTGGTTCGAATCTAGCCTTGAGCGTTTTTTTTTGGTTTATAACATTTTTTTTTTTGAAAACTTTCTTTTTAAATCACATTACATCTTGATCGTATGAAAATAAATGCTATCAAAATAACAAAATCCGATTGACTAGCGAAATAAGTTTTTCAAAAAATAAATATAAGACGCAATTATTTCAAGATTTGTTTTTAATCTAGGTACATACGTGGTATAGTTAGTTGTTGGCGAAAGCATAGTTTCAGTATGTGTAATAAAATAACGTCAGTAAAAATCATTATATATATATATATATATTCTAAAAAACAAGTTCTATTTGGAGAATAAGTCAAAATTTTGATAATTTTGTTTTGATAAAATGTCCAATTAATTTATAATATTTTGCATGTGAAAATTGCATTTTTTATATAAATATAATTTAATTCTTTGCCCATTTATTTTCCGACTTTTTTCTCACATTCCATTGAAGTGAAAAAAAAGTAGATATTAAATTATTCTAAAAATTAGAATATTAGATTATTCTAAAAATTCCAAAATCTATATATTAATAGTCGATAAAATAATCACTTTTCACAAATCACATTTAACAATTCACAAATGTGTGCGTACTGATGTCCTCGGGTCTTTTTCTTTTTCTACGAAATATTTTTGTTAGCGTACTTGAAAATTAGTTAAATAAAATATATACTACGAAAAATGATTGTTAGCAACCTTGAACATTATTCCAAAAATTTAATAATTTACAATTTAAAAACTGCAGGGCTGTCGATATATGCGCCGAGATCGATTTATGCTACTATGAAAAATGATTGTTAGCAAACTTGAACATTATTCCAAAGATTTAATAATTTACAATTTAAATACTACAGGGCAGGGCTGTCGATATATGCCCCGATATATTTATTTTATTTTTAGAATCTCTGGCTTATTCAATAAATAGGTTTGTAATTTTCTGACTACTTAAAAATGCACCAAAAATCCTCCCGTTGAGGTCAACGGGCTTACAGCTAGTTTAATATAATTGCATAGGAGTGATAAAAGGTTCACTCCTTCCCCAAAGCACCGAGAATTGATTTAAGATTAAGCAATCCCCTTGTTAACGTATTGGTAGCCCACCGCTGTTTATGATGTCGCGAACTTTTCTAACAATTCAGAAATATAATTTATTTGTTTGTTATAACTATTTTATGATCAGTAATGTTCTGTTTCGATTCAATAGCCATAAAATGTTGAAAATTGAAACTGTGCAAGAAAAAAAAATGTTTTATAATTATCTGTCACTTTTCTGGTGGTTAAGCTTGATTGTTATGTCATAGATTGGCAAGCACATGCCTGCTTTATCTAAATAGCAATACTTTGATATCATTATACTTCGACATCGTAAGAAAACGAGTGATTTCGACTCTATTTACACTTAAAGTTACGCCACCTGCGTGGTCAAGTGGTCAACGTCGTTGGCTTTGGTTACGGAGGTCACGGATTCGAATACCAGAACGGACAGTTTTATAAATTGATTTTTCGATCGGTTTGTGAATTTCTGTTCGAAAGTATGGATGTTTGTGATACCTTGAATTCCCTCCTCACTTCCACTATATTTTTTTATCCATATCCGCTCCCAATGTGGAGCATATGCCCTCTCATGGAAGTATCTCAAAAGAAGTTTTTTTCTACGAGAACTGTTTATTACTCAGTCGCTCAACGTCCCATTTTTAGTGAGTAGTAAGGAAAGAAAGATAAGGCTAGAACAGGACTATCGGTTAACTAATCGCTATTGCTACATCCAGTTATTGAAGAAACAGAAGGATGGGAGGAGAGGAAATAAAGTGAATTGACATCACAAACACCCACAACTTTGAATTGAATAATTCTCAAATTGACTGTGATCTTATCGGGAATCAAACCCAGACCTGTGTGATCGGTAGAGTAAGCTCTAACCAACTGGGCCAAATCAAGCGATACGATCAGCGAGAGCGATTACAACACCATTAATCCTGTCCTAGCATTATACTTATATTCCTACTCTCTTTGGAAACAAATAGAGCTCGAGAAATTGAGTAACAAACAGTTCTCGTAGAAACACTTCTGATAAGATAAACTCCATTACGAGTCCATATGCTCCGCATAGGGCCGAATTGGCCTGAAATTTTATTTAATCTATTGATACAGTCATCATTTTAATTTTAAGTGTTCTTGTTGTTAGTATAGTAGTTAGTAGTGCTTTGTTATTTTCCACTGGGGAAGACAACATATATCTATAACATAGGTCAGTTTTATATAGCTGATGATTGATGACTGATGACTTTATAAAAGTGATACAAATGATACGCCTTGTTTTGGCACGAGATTTAAATTAACGAATTTCGCACACTATCATATTGGTAATTGGAAGTGTTCTACGTACTTAACGAAAAAGTAGCTAACGTTGTTTAGATAAGAAACTTTTTTGAACGCATGTAAACTTTTATTATTATTATGGTATATGGTATTACATATAGGGTATTCAAAATATATAAGAGGGTATAAAAGCCACTTTTATTACCTATAGTAAGTAAATATAATTCTTAAAACTCCTCACCATTCAAATCTGTAGACATTCCCATGGGTTTGAACCTTTTCGCCAGCAATGACTTTAAACTTAATGATAAATTTATTTCTTATAAAAACACGATACATTCATTTACTAAGCGTCGGTTTGAAGTTCATCCGTGCACTTGAACGCTTGAAGATGCCGAAAGGCGAAGCCCGAGTCGTTTGTTACAAAATTTGTGTGAATGCAGTGGTGGGCTGCCAATACGTTAACAAAGGGGTCGCTTAATCTCAAAGCAATTATCGGTGTTCTGGGGAAAGAGTGAATTTTTTATCACTCCTATGCAATACTAAAATAAGCAATCGTTTGTTACTTAATTCACTTAATATGTTACAATATGCAATTTATCGCAAACTGATCAATCTAAATGGCCAAAAATGTTGTCCTGTATATACTAAAGTTGTCGGAGATACTATATAAGTTAGATATTGCAGTTACATATATACTAATTTGATCTGAGAATATGGTTTTCTCTTTAATTAAAAAGGGGCTCGTCGGCCTAAGTATAATTTAACAAGAGGCTCGCGCGAGCCCCTCCGAACCCCCTCCAGCCCACCCCTGTGTGAATGTACATAATTTGAACGATTCAAAAAAGGTATATGTTTATTTATGATAAGAATCATTCACCAAAAACCAAATTGAAATATCTACTTGTTTTATTTTTTAAAAAAGCCGACAGTACATACAACAGGAAATTAATAAAAACTAATAAATATAGGTTTTCCTAACAGAAGTTTTTCTACGAAAACTGTTTATTACTCAGTCGCCTAACCTTTTTTTCGAAGAAAGTAGTAGGGATAAAAGGATAGAGCAGGACATGATTAGTGGAAAACTAATCGCTCTCGCTACGCCATATATCAGAAGGATGAGAAGGAATTTTTAGATATTAAAAGCACCCATGCTTTACATTAATCGGTAAATCGATTGAAAAAATGCTGTTCGTACTGGTTCTCGAACTTGTGAGGTCCGTCACGGAAGCCAACGACGCTACCGATTGAATTAATTATTAGAACTAGCTGTAAGCCCGTTGACCTCAACGGGGGGATATTTGTTGCATTTTTAAGTATGTAGTCAGAAAATTACAAACCTATTTATTGAATAAGCCAGAAATTCTAAAAATAAAATAAATATATCTCGTGCCACATATCGACAGCCCTACCCTGTAGTATTTAAATTGTAAATTATTGAATTTTTGGAATAATGTTCAAGTTTGCTAACAATCATTTTTCACAGTAGTAGAAATCGACCTCGGTGCATATATCGACAGCCCTGCTGTTTTTACATTGTAAATTATAAAATTTTTGGAATAATGTTCAAGTTTGCTAACAATCGTTTTTCGTAGAAGAAGAAAAGGGTACCCGAGGACATCAGTACGGACACATTTGTGGTTTGTGATTTGTGAAAAGTGAAAAGTCAAAAGTGATTATTTTATCGACTATTAATATATAGATTTTATTTATTGATTTGGCATTTACTTGGTAGAACTCCATTTTAATAGGGTAAAATATCAAGGTATTTCAGTTCTACAGTTTTTTTAAAAAGTTAAAGGTTGATAGCTATTTCGGTTTACGCCATCGTCAGAACTATGCTTTAAACGTACATTTACTCAGCTATATATACTGTCTAAGAAGAGATACACAATGCATCATATTATTCACTCTAACATACTAATTCAAATTCTAATTACAATATTGCACTTATTAAATGTGATTTTAGTGTTACAAAGAAAGATAAGCAGTCTGGGTTTTTAAAAACATTAATTAGAATAATTTAAACTGATATTTATTATTAATTATGCTACATTAAATTTATTAACTATGGCTTTAGTGTTTTGAAAAACAATAAGCAATGTGGGATTTTCCACAGGTAAATTAGGAAAAAATATATTGATATATATAGATTTTATATTAAAATGAACTTCCACAAAGTTACCGACGAATCCATCGAAAGCATAAACAATTAGAGAAAAAATGATTGAAATTATGCAATAAAAATGGTGGGTCAGTTCACTTTTTCCCATCATCCTAACTTGGCTCACTTTGCAGTATTTTAATCTCGTTGACCCCAATCTATCTAACAATTTCGCTTACTTTATTTATATTAGTATTTGAGCATAAATTTACCTTGTCCAAAGCATAGACTCGTTTACTCGTTATTTAAAACAAAAGATACAAAACTTTTAAAGTATCGGGATAAATTCTAAATACCCTCTGTTAAAAAGTAAAATATTTAATAGCCGTCAGCATATGACACACATGAAATATTTGCATTTAACTGTCGAAAATATATTATGTAAAATATACCACGTTCATTATTTGACAGAAGTCACAATATTCCAATTTTGAATCTTGAATACAAACAATCGAAGTCAGTTTGTGAATCACAAATATCGTTCCATTTTCAAAATTTTCATTTATATACACTATTTTTATCGCCTTTGATAATATGACGTTAGCTCAGTTGATAGAGAGCTCGACTGGTAATCCAGAGTTCTGTGTTCGATCCACGATCGCGGCGTTTTTTTGTATGAGAATTTTCAGCGATTTGGTTTGTTTCGTCAAATAATAAACAGTGTATTGGGAAAATATGTCTTTAGTATGAATAAAAATATTGCGTCAGCGGAGCTTTGAGGAGGGAGGGGGAAGGGGCAGGGGGAGGGGAAATCGCGGACTATCATGCAATCATGCAATCATGCAATCATTCGGACATTATCGAGTATTAATATATAGACTAGCTGTAAGCCCGTTGACCTCAACGGAGGGATTTTTGTTGCATTTTTAAGTAGTCAGAAAAGTTACTGGCGTGAAAAATAAATTACTAACCTATTTATTGAATAATCCAGAAATTCTGATAGTAAAAGAAATATCTCGGGGCGTATATCGACAACCCTGCCCTGCAGTATTTAAATTGTAAATTATTTATTTTTGGAATAATGTTCTAGTTTGCTAACAACTATTTTTCGTAATAGCAGAAATTTCGTAAGTTATTGAATTTTTGGAATAATGTTTAAGTTTGCTAACAATCATTTTTCCTAGAAGCAGAAATTTTGTAAATTATTTAATCTTTGGAATAATGTTTATGTTTGCTAACAACCATTTTTCTTAGAAGCAGAAATTTCGTAAATTATTTTATTTTTGGTATAATTTTTAAGTTTGCTAACAATTATTTTTCCTATTAGCAGAAATAGACCTCGTAAATTATTTAATTTTTGGAATAATGTTTAAGTTTGCTAACAACCATTTTTCATAGTAGCAAAAATAGTCCTTGTAAATTACTTAATTTTTGGAATAATGTTTAAGTTTGCTAACAATTATTTTTCCTATTAGCAGAAATAGACCTCGTAAATTATTGAATTTTTGGAATAATGTTTAAGTTTGCTAACAACCATTTTTCATAGTAGCAAAAATAGTCCTTGTAAATTACTTAATTTTTGGAATAATGTTTAAGTTTGCTAACAATTATTTTTCCTATTAGCAGAAATAGACCTCGTAAATTATTGAATTTTTGGAATAATGTTTAAGTTTGCTAACAACCATTTTTCATAGTAGCAAAAATAGTCCTTGTAAATTACTTAATTTTTGGAATAATGTTTAAGTTTGCTAACAACCATTTTTCTTAGAAGCAGAAATTTCGTAAATTATTTTATTTTTGGTATAATTTTTAAGTTTGCTAACAATTATTTTTCATAGTAGCAAAAATAGTCCTTGTAAATTACTTAATTTTTGGAATAATGTTTAAGTTTGCTAACAATTATTTTTCCTATTAGCAGAAATAGACCTCGTAAATTATTTAATTTTTGGAATAATTTTTAAGTTTGCTAACAACCATTTTTCATAGTAGCAAAAATAGACCTCGTAAATTATTTAATTTTTGGAATAATGTTTAAGTTTGCTAACAACCATTTTTCATAGTAGAAAAAATAGTCTTTGTAAATTACTTAATTTTTGGAACAATGTTTAAGTTTGCTAACAACCATTTTTCTTAGAAGTAGAAATTTCGTAAATTATTTTATTTTTGGTATAATGTTTAAGTTTGCTAACAACCATTTTTCATAGTAGCAAAAATAGTCCTTGTAAATTACTTAATTTTTGGAATAATGTTTAAGTTTGCTAACAATTATTTTTCCTATTAGCAGAAATAGACCTCGTAAATTATTGAATTTTTTGAATAATGTTTAAGTTTGCTAACAACCATTTTTCATAGTAGCAAAAATAGTCCTTGTAAATTACTTAATTTTTGGAACAATGTTTAAGTTTGCTAACAACCATTTTTCTTAGAAGCAGAAATTTCGTAAATTATTTTATTTTTGTTATAATGTTTAAGTTTGCTAACAACCATTTTTCATAGTAGCAAAAATAGTCCTTGTAAATTACTTAATTTTTGGAATAATGTTTAAGTTTGCTAACAATTATTTTTCCTATTAGCAGAAATAGACCTCGTAAATTATTGAATTTTTGGAATAATGTTTAAGTTTGCTAACAACCATTTTTCATAGTAGCAAAAATAGTCCTTGTAAATTACTTAATTTTTGGAACAATGTTTAAGTTTGCTAACAACCATTTTTCTTAGAAGCAGAAATTTCGTAAATTATTTTATTTTTGGTATAATGTTTAAGTTTGCTAACAACCATTTTTCATAGTAGCAAAAATAGTCCTTGTAAATTACTTAATTTTTGGAATAATGTTTAAGTTTGCTAACAATTATTTTTCCTATTAGCAGAAATAGACCTCGTAAATTATTGAATTTTTGGAATAATTCAACTGTTTATGTATGCATGTGAAGTATGCGTATTTTGGAATTTTTAGAATAATTTAAATGTGTGCTTAATATATAATATTTAAATTAGATCAATTCTGTCAGTTGTGTGTTTGCCCGAGCGGTAACGATCTCAACTCATAATCTACAGGCGATGGTTCGATCGACGGTCGTGGAGTTTTTTTGTATGATAATTCAATTTTTCAGCTACTTGATTTGTTTCGTCAAATAATAAACAGTGTATTGGGAAAATATGTCTTTAATATGAATAAAAATATTGCGTCAGCGGAGCTGGTGAAGGAGGGTGTGGGAAGGGGCAGGGGAGGGGAAATCGCGGACAATCATGCAATCATTCGGACATTATCGAGTATTAATATATAGA
>JAHZMQ010000089.1:0-25000 GCA_031772345.1 Himalopsyche anomala | reverse complement strand
AATTTGAAATTGTCAATTTGCTATACTTTTTCCTCGGATTGTCTCCGAGACTATTTTTTTTTTTGCCCACCGAGGAATTTGAAATGCTTGATTTGCTATATTTTTTCCCCGGATTGTCCCCGAAACTCCTTTTATTTTTTTAGCTTATCGAGGAATTTGAAATCCTCGATTTGTTGTTCAAATCCAAAATCGAAAAAAGTTGGCGACCCCCCAGAAAACCCTTCGCGACCCCCAGGTTGAGAACTCGTGGGCTAGACGAATACTTTTTTTATTATCTGAATCTTTAGATGACTTGTGTAAATACGTTTTTAAGACTTGCTTACCAAAATATTGTTTTCATTTGTTTTCTTTCTTCTTTTTCAGATTTCACCATGCGAAACTCACTTAAAATAAAACGGTCGCAATTTAGTGCATTAATGTGGAGAAACTGGAAGAGCCTTCGCTACTGGAAATTAATGGACTTAATCTTTCCTATTTTGATATTAATTCTGCTCAAGATCACTTACAGCAAATACTCCAATATAACACATAACGCACAATACGAAACCGAACTAATTTCTGGTTTTCTCTACCAGAAAGATGCCATAAATAACATATATTATTGTTCAAATGAATCAGAATTTATAAGAAGCTTGATGGATGAAGTATCCTATAAATTGAATCATTATTCAAGAAGTGAGTATTATATAAGTGTTTGTTATTCCACTGACTGTGTAACTAGTTTTAAAATGTGTTTCGCTTGTTACATAAAAAAAATACACGTTTCTTTAAGCTGTAGCTAATATATATCACCATTGAGGTCGGAGGCAATAGAAAACAAGGCGTTGGAAGAACATTATTTTTCTTCGAACTGAAATAATTACTCATGGCTGGTAAATTTGAAACTCATCAACCACACTGGTTCGAATATTACGTTTGCAGATCACAGAATAGGTGATGATCTTATTCAGTGACCCTTGACTTACGCTGCTAATTCCACCACATATGAAATGGTGATGCGACAGCCGTCTACACAATAGACTTTCTCATAATGCATTTATATGACTAATTATTTTTAATAAATATTTTTTTATTCTAATCTAATCTGAAATATTAGTCATTTAAAATGCTTTGTAGAGCAATGTTACATTATCAAAGAGCTAAGGTTAAAGTAATTATAAATATAATCTTATCCGGCAAATAATGCGGACGACGAAAAAACAATTTCAACATGAGTTACTATGGTTGCGCTGCTACAGCTGCTATCCCCTGTCCACGCAACAAATATGACTGAACACTTTTCCCTCCCCTATATCCAAACGACAGCGCTAGCAGCGTTGGGTTTGTGGTCTAGTTTTCAACATTATGAAATGTCGTCGTCAGTGACTAGATGACACCAATTTTTCGTGTCCCAGCCATAAAGGCTAAAGCATATTGTCAAAAATGAATAACATATCGTCGTTGAGATGTAAAAACTTCCAATGTCACAATATTTTAAAGATTTTTCATTTTAGTGTTACTTCATAATATATAATACGATATATTGTATCATCACTTCCATTGCAAATCTTAATTTTTCATAACAAAAATATTGTTTTGAAAAAAACTTGATGGAAATCTACATATATAAAACAAAGTGGAGTTATTTACACCACGTATATCTCGAGAATCACTGCACGGATTTCAATTATCTTTGATTTGTTAAATTCGTGTCTGCCTAGAATAGCAGAATAAGCATTAAAACATCGGAAAAATATCACGGGAAAGAAATTATAAAGAAAATAATATTCTCATACAGAACAAGATTTTCAAATGACGAACAGCTTCAAATAATGAAATAAGCTGGGTTCAGGTAGATGACACTAGATGGCACTGTATTTATACGATTGACTTTTAAATAATTTTAAATTTAGAGTATGGATTAGAATAAAAAAATCGATGATATGAAATGAAAACGAAAGAAAATCGGATAATATTAAAATGAGGTTATGTTTATAATTAAGTAAGATACATTTTTTGACAACAATATTACGATGTTTGCACGAACGTTGGTCTACTCTGAGATGCCACGTTATTACACTTCGATGCTACATCGAAGACATTTTAACGTAGAAAACAAGGCGATGCGGTTCCTGATCACCCGAATGACTACTGATGCTCTTGGTGGCATTTAAGAAATTCTTTCTGAATCTCCAAGTCAGATACGCACATAATTTTCTATCATTATTTTGACATGCTTCCCATTGAACTGTGGAACAAAGTACAAGGATGACATGTCAGAAGATATTTACATCAAATTCGTGTCAGTTCAGGGAATCCCGATATCGAGATGAATGAAGAGATACATAACCAGGCTTTGCTTTAGATTGAAGACATGTATTACCTCATGTGCGGCATTTTGTTAGTCAAGTTAGAAATGCCAACGTCAGATCGTGGAATGAACGTTGCTTTCAATCGAGAATTGGAACGTGAACGTGAATATGGTCGAGATGCATTGAATCAATCAGTTCAAACGAATGTACCACTGTTGAACCCACAATAGAAGGAAGTGTACGATACGTTAATGAATGCAATTGATGATAGAAATGGTGGCTTATTTCGCCTCGATGCGCCCGGTGGAACTGGGAAGATATTCCTCATGTCATTGATTATGGCCACTGTTCGTGCGAGATCCGAAATTGTTGTAGCAGTTTCTTCTTCTGGAATAGCGGCTACGTTGATAAAAGCATGCCGAATATAACCTCCGATAACTGAAAAACCGACATGCAATATTGCGAAACACTCAGCAATGGTCGAAGTTTTGGAAGCGAGTAAAATCATCAACTGGGATGAATGCACAATGGCGCACAAACGCCCATTGAAAGCACTCAACCGAACTATGAAAGATCTGCGCAGTGACTCAAGATGTTATGCAGGCGCAATGATTCTACTATCTGGTGATTCGATTTCTGCCAAACACTACCAGTCATTGCCGATGAAATAAACGCTTGCCTCAGCTGACGACAAACATGCGAGTTGCATTGCTAAACGATCCATCTGCCGAAGATTTCTCCAAGCAATTGCTGACTATCGGTATCGGCCGTGTTCCTGTCGACGAATCGAACGGATTGATTTCGTTTCTGCCGATTTTTTGCAATTTCGACTCAACGAAAGACGGCTTCATCAACAAAATGTTCCCGAACATCTAATCACAAAAATGACAATTGGTTGATTGAACGAGCAATTCTTGCAGCAAAGAACAAAGATGTGGTTCATTAAACTTCAAAATCAAATTGTTGATCTACTGCATTCCTTTAAATCTATTGACTGTGCCACGTGAATTACATCATTTCAATGACATTAAAATACTTTTCATTTTGAATTTTGCACATTTATTGAGCATAATTCATTTTGAGTATTTATTTAAACTGAATTTAATGCAGCCAATAAATTAACACAACATTTATTGATTCTGAGGCGGTACGAAGTTTGTCGTGTCAGCTAGTAATAATAATAAAAAAATGTGGAACATATCAATCAACTCCTAATGGAGTTTATCCAGAAATTTTCCTATGGGAACTGTTTTGAAAAGGGATGAGGTAGAATAATAAAGCTAGGATAGGACTAGTGGTCAGTCAATCGTTCTCGCTAAGCCTCATTCTGTGAGAAATTAATTCGACCATATTTTGTTGAAAATGAGATACATATAGCGAAATCATGTCATATACAACATACAATATACTCTGTTTATGGGAATACTAAAAATAGCCTTTTTTAGTTTTTATCGGCGCAAGCACTTTAAGCAGAATAGATTACATATGACGAGGTAAAACTAAAATCTCATTTTAAACCAAATAGGATTTAAGTATTGTTACCCTAAAACTACAGAATTATAAAATTTGGTTGATGGTTATTTTTGCTTCATGCCATCTTGAGAACTAATGAAATTAAAAAGCTATATTTTTAAAAACAAATATGATATCAGTAAAACACTATAACATTTAATAAGTGATTTGAATTTGTTCAATCAAATTGATACGTTTTTAATTGCAAGAAAGGTAGGGATAAAGTATTATCCTTTTGACACTATCAAGTTTCTGTCACCACGATTAGTTTTCAGCATGCCCTCTAGTTATACTACATATTATTATTTTTTTCAGATATGATTGGATATTCCGATGAAGAAACTCTTTTGAAAACAAATGGAAAAATACTTAAGAACGACCAAGAAAGTTTTGCTGTTATATTTGAGGTGAATTTTTCAACTAGCTTAAAATATTTAAAGATATAATAGCATTGCACCTGGAAAATTTTCCAATCAAAAAAAAAATTCTAATCTTTTTCCAGCACACTGAAGACATAACCAAACAAATAAATTACACGATACGTAATTCAAAATCATACCAAACTGGCAGAGTTATTCCGCCGACACTTATTCCAGGACCCCACGAAAGCTTTGGTACGATCATCCATTTTAAATTATCTACTATATTAAAAATCTATGACCTCTGCCATCAATAAACCTTAAAACATTTAAATCTACAGATATACAACTACTGTACTTAGGTGCTTATTTTAACATTCTCAAAATCAGCATACTATATTATGAGACACATATCACAAATGTCTTGTAATTTATGTGACATATTTCCTCTTTAAACCAGTATTAGTGAACCTTTAGATGTGCGTGTGTCAAAATGTGTTTATTTATAAAATGTATTCTGTTCAATGTTTGAACACCTCCATAACATTAAATACCTATTGAAACTTGAACAAAACTGTGAAAAATGTTGACAAAAACTGCCAAAAAAACTTTAATTACTCTGATTGTTGCTCTCTGTGGTCTAGTCCGTACGAGCTTAACTCTAGCAATCAGGCGAGGAGCTTAAATTCTAGTAATGTCAATGTGAATTTGGATTTTTGAAATTAATAATTTTAATCTCGGAAATGAAAATTCTTCTGGAATTTTTCTCGAGTGACATGAAAATTCTCATCCAGTTTATCTCATATGACTTTGCAATTTCAAATTGAAGCGCGCATCGGCATTGTTAGATGCGTTCGATACTTGAGTCGTAAGTCAAATCCACTGTGTCAAATGTACTGGTCCCGGGATCAGTACATTTTTTTATGAAATAAAATTTGTTTTTTTTGTGAAAAATAAATTAAACAATTTATTCTATATTATATAACCAGCTGTGGGCTGCCGATACGTTACCAAAAAGCTGTCTTAATCTCAGTTATTCGCGATGTACAGGTGAATGAATTTTTTAATTACTCGTAAAAAAATATGCGCCATAATTATTAAACGAACTCAATATGCATACATTATGTAAAAATACGCAATATAACTTAAAATAATCAATGTCAACAGCTGATAAAAGTATCTACCTACTTCAGACTGCAAGAGCAAAGATTTTTCAAATCGTCGTGTATTTTTATTGTGTCAATTTTTTGATCCCGGGATCCCGGGGCTAGTCCCGAAATTATAGTTTTTTTTTAATATTTACACATTTTATTTTTATAAATGATATTTATAATATTGGTCAAAAATAAATAATACAACTTATTCTATATTATATAAAGCATTTTTCCTATACTTTATTTATTTCTTTAGTTAAAAAATAATCGGGAATTAATTTTCTTTTCAACAGCCGTTCAGGACATTCTGTGGTTTTGTAGTAGAACCACTTGTATTCGATGGAAATGAATTGATCGAAGTTGGTCCATGAATTTTCATTTTGTATATTGAAAATAAATACGTGTGCAGTCTTTTTGTAGATTCCTCTCCAGTTTTTAACACCATACTACACTCTTTACCCTTAAATGTGGCTCCATCCACAGGCGTAAAAAAGTCTTTCCGTATTGAACTTATATCATCATCTTTCTTATGAACTCAAAATTTCTGTGCCTTGTTCATGTTTAATTGAAGGGTAAAAATATGTTATTAAAATACTCGGTGTCTCTTGGAAATTCAACCATAGAACTAATAAAAACTATTTTTTGACACTGGTATTATATAGGAGCTGAAAGGAATGAATTTTTGTTAAGTCTAATTTTAAAGAGTTATTGTGTTATTGTTTTATAACGTCTTTTCAAATTTTATTTTTAAAAAAGTTATATATGTACATGTTTAGAACAATAGAAAAATCACTTAAGTTATCGTCACACTGGATTTGACAGATAATATTAATGATAACAAACAACATCAAATTTCTTCATAGAGCAAAGCTGAAGTGGTATTAAAATAAATAAAATATAAGTCAATCAACATTGCAATATGCACAATGCCATAAAGAAACAAGAAACATTTCATACTAAACAATTACGTCTTATTGCTAAACGTGTCCTCTTACAGTAATCTATGATATGCTGTAGAATTTAATATTTTTGGGATTCATTAAAATGTAATTTATTACCATAAATGACTTCTAGTATTTCATTTTATTGATTTCGTCAGCAGAATTTATTTTCAAATTCGATATCTTAATTGTCCATTGTGAAATAATGAACAATGGAACATTGTTTATTATATTTAAAGATAAGAAGTCTGTATATTGGCTGCGTTTTATTTTACAACGCGAAGACAATTTTGTTTTATACGTAAATTAATCCCGAAATGTCGGGATCATTTCTTCTAATCCCGGGATTGAAATGTATCGAAAACTGTACGGGATCCCGGGATCCCGGGATTGGATTCCCTAATCGTCATCCTTACTTATCTTACGAGTACAATCCATTTCTTCATCTTAAATTTGAGTTAAAGTTATGAGTTTTCTAAATTATGTATCTTATTTTGATTGAACGGTATCCGATTATTTTTTCTGTAATTTTCTATAAAATCTTGCGATTCACATTAAAAAATCTTTTATTATCTGGGTTCATTACTAAAATTTTTTGTATTGCTTGATTAATCAAATAAAAAGCAGCTGCCATTTCTTTCAACACAAATTATTTCAGTGATTCCGCAGACACGTTTGATTCGTTTTCATCAATTTCTTCTGCCGCATCCATTTGAGTTTCAATATCTAACAATTATGCATCGATGAGATCTTCCGAATCTTCTTCTTTGATTGGTCGGTTATTGTTTTAATTATTTATTTCGAAGTTAATTCCATAGTTCGTACATGCGTACCGAAGAAACTTCTTCAATACGCTTTAAAAGTAGCAATGGCTCCGTGATCTAGTTGTAGTAGTAGAAAGTAGCAATAGCTAGGTTGTAAGATGCTAGTAGTATTAGAAGGCAAATACACAATACTTTCATCCGGATATGAATCTTCTATATGTGGTGGATGTCTTCGAGCACCACGAAAAATTGATAGAAAAATAAACTTAAGACTATCATAAATATTGCGATCAATAACGGGTATAAGGCAACGGTGATTCAAAATTTACTACATAAAAACAATTAAAATTATCAAGGCAACTTATTTACCTTAATGTTATCGAAGATAACCGCTTCTTTAGATCAATTAACTACCTAGGAAGAATTAGCGAATAAATCCACAGTGAAATTAAACATTCGGTTAACGTAGCATTTAAGGTTAATAATAATTTAGGAATGCAGCTTAAAAACAGTAAAGATAAAATCAACAACCTCGACAGAAGCGGAATATATAAAATGTCCTGTGGATCGTGTAATGCGATTTACATAGGACAGACAGGTAGAAGCATATCAACACGTGTTAAAGAACACATAAAATCTTTTAAAAATACAAAATCAGACTCACAATTTGAAAATCATTTTTTGACCGAGTCTCATGACATTAGTTTAAGTTTAGTGCCAACCGTCCTGCATCTTTGTCATAAGGGTCAAATATTAAATTTACTAGAACAACTTGAAATTACCAGACATAAACAAAACATCTTAAATGAGCAAACCATTATTAATCCATCGCCGTTGTTAAAACCCTTAATGTAATTAATAATAAATATCAATATATTTTTTCCTAATTTACCTGTGGAAAATCCCACATTGCTTATTGTTTTTCAAAACACTAAAGCCATAGTTAATAAATTTAATGTAGCATAATTAATAATAAATATTAGTTTAAATTATTCTAATTAATGTTTTTAAAAACCCAGACTGCTTATCTTTCTTTGTAACACTAAAATCACATTTAATAAGTGCAATATTGTTATTAGAATTAGAATGTTAGAGTGAATAATATGATGCATTGTGTATCTCTTCTTAGACAGTATATATAGCTGAGTAAATGTACGTTTAAAGCATAGTTCTGACGATGGCGTAAGCCGAAATAGCTATCAACCTTTAACTTTTTAAAAAACTGTAGAACTGAAATACCTTGATATTTTACCCTATTGAAAATTGATAGGATTTTAAAGGGGATGCCTTTCTGATAATGATATTTTTTTACTTCAGGTATAAATAATTTTGTGGACCAATCTAGAAAAATAAAGTGTCAATCGTATTCGTTTGTTTGAGTGGAAATTTATAAGTGAACAATCGGTTATATTTCCTTTGAATATAAGGCTTTTTGAATTTTTTGAGTGATGGATCTTGAAAGATTTTAATAGGAATCCAGCAATACTTGCGCTCAATAAAAGGTGTTATAAAGAACTTTCGGTGTTAAGGAACGGATATAAATAAATAGATGAAGAATTTAAAATGAGTGAATGGTATAAATGTTATGTTTGAATATTATTTCATGAAATATAACCGCCCCTGCATATACAAGGGGTGCATTGATCCAATGCCACATTGACCGGCCGCCACTGATAACCGACAACATTTTTTTTTCAATTTTTAAAAAACATCATCTATATATCGATATTTTAAATCACTCGGGATCAACTTGTGGAAACGATACAACACAAACACCAGTGCCCAAGATATCAAATTTTAATTTTAAAATCTAAATCTCATACTGATCCGACTGGGACTTGAGCCGGAGCCATTCTGATCGCTAGGAGAAAGCTCTTACCAACAAGACCACAGAGGATATCAGGACTGAAAACATTCGCCGTTACATTCTTTTATTTTTTCTTCAGCATGGAATAAAAAAATATGACTTAAGTACATAACAAAAAACTGTTTCGGGTATATATAACGATAACTTCCGGGATAAAAATAAAAGCAGAATTAAACCTCTGATTATGGTATGAATATTTAATTTTATATTTTTTATCATACAAGATTTCTTACTAGCACAGAAGCTTCAAGTTACTCTTCCCTTTTACACTGCAGTAAGGGAAAAACAAGAAAAAAATAGTCATTCGAATTATGGAACAGAATTGCAATGTGTGATGATATTATCTTTTTCTTTTACTATCAGGTACTGTCTATGCAGAGTTTTCCACCCTGCAGTTGGCGATTGATTCAGCCTACATTGAAAAAGTGACCGGAAGACCGATTACCAAAGTAAGTGTACTATTTGTTTTGCAGCTTAAATATTTTGTGACATCTTCGAACCAAAATTTGTGTTCAGATTTCCAAATGATTTTTTTTGTGATGATTAAAGATTCAAGTAGTTAATGTTTCAAATCTTTAGAATTGTAACACCCTTCACAGGGAGTGAGGACCAGTCGAATCAATGCTGTTGAATCATTAATTTTACATTGAAACATCACATTTTAAAAAGTACTCTTATATGTTTTTGTTAGAGTAAGGATGGCGAACATAAGGCACGCGTGCTCGAGGTGGCACGTTTCAGAATTTGGATGGCACGCGAACGATTTCCAAGTTCAAAAAAAATATTTTTAAGTTTAAAAATTAAATTTTTGATTAAATAATCTGTGAATTTATTCCGTTTTATTAATTTTCAAATGTTTCACAAGATAAACGACAATCGTATAAAAAAATATTTTTTATTTTTTCTATTTTGTTAATTTTGTTTGTAATGCTTGGGCACACCACACAATCGATAAATAATATTTGACGATTTTTGGCACGCGGACCCAAAAAGGTTTGCCTTACATATGGTGTAAATACATATGTAAACAATAAAAAAAAATAATGAAAGAAATGAGTTCGCTTAGCTCAGGCCAGGCCAACCCCCAGCCCTCGGTGCTCATATGTGCGTACCACGGTAATATATGACGAATAATGTTTTTTTTAAGTAGTGGAAAATTCAGAGTGTTTTTAAAATCACATATTAAAAATTACGTGAAAAACAAAGCGCATAAATTCTGCTGTTCAATGCATGTTTTCTTTTCACATCTGGTTGTAGTTTTGATTTTTTTTCACAATTACCCTGATTGAATGCTTTCAGATTGCCTCTGTATTCAAATTAATTATTCTACTCAAAAATATCAATAAGTATAATTTTCATTGTAATAAAAAAATGTATTTTTTGTATAATGTATGCATGTATTTATATGCAGCCCTTGGGAAAATTTAAGATCGTCAATGCGGCCTGGGTTGCAATTTTAGTCGGCAAGGCCTGGGTTGGCACATAGTCAATAGTTGAAGAGCGGACATTTGTAACCGCAGATTTTGAAAGATAAAGGAAAGTGAAAGATTAGTTACTTTCACACTAATTAACCTTTATTAATATCTTTATATTTTTAATTATTATTATTGTTGCCTATCAAACTGTACCTAAAAACATGTATCTTAACTGTATCATTGAGGAGATATCGTCTTCGGCGTGATGCAGAAAGGAAAACAAGTTTATCGAATAAAAAAAAAAAAAAAAGTTACTTTCACACTTTCTTCCTCTACTCGGTCCGTACCTGTTCCCTTTGTAGAGCATTTGGCCATTGTACTAAGATTTTCTGTCATCCGCCAATCCCTTAACTTAGGGCCAAGTGATCTAAAGTGGCAGTTATATTTAGCTCATTTTTCTTCTTTGTAAATGCCGCTATTGATATATTCGTATGATATTGCAACTTCCAACCCTTAACTATATTTTATGTTTTTTTAAATAAGCGTACATCCTCACCTATATATTACCTTAAATATAGCTTTAATATGGCTTATAAGCAATCTTCTTTTTACATTCATTCCAAAAAATGTGCGTAAAAGAAGAAAAACCTGTTATAAAAAACTTTCATATTGAAGTCATTTGCTGCTTTCAATGTCGATGGCAAAATGCATTGGTTTTCGATTTTCTTAAATCAGAAATCACGAGTTGTATGTAGGCCTAGTTGAGATTGATTTTTTGGACTACATATATTGTATGAGCGGGTTTTCTTTCGGTGCATGCTGAAATTTTCATCTTGTAATTGATTTCTTGGGAAAAAAAAAATTCTTTCATTTGACAGTATCACAAAAAATCTTTTAGCAAATTAAATATTATTTGTCATCTTATTATGCCAAGATTTATAGTTTCATTGTATTAATAGAGGATTTTAAAAATTGATTACAACATTTTTTTTTCTATAATTTAAGATTTCGACTCTTCAGTGCTAGGTAAAATTTCAATATTAAATTTGAATCGTTCAAATTATGTACATTTTTACAATTTTTTTCACTGTCTGGGTTTCGCCTTACGGCATCTTCAGGCGTTCAAGCTCACAGATGAACTTGAACTGACGTTTAGTCAATGAATGTATCGTGTTTATATAAGAAATATATGTTTACTCACAATTTTTAAAACCTGATGATGCCGAAAGGCGAAACTCGGATCGTTAGTGACAAAACTTGTGTGAATGAACATAATTTGATTGATCACAATAATTATTATTAATAGTATGACTTATATTTTTCAGCATTTTACGGTGCAGCCATACCCATACCCCTCGTATAAAACAGATGACCTTTTAAATATCAAATATGACACTCTGTTGCCGATTTTCATAAATTTTTACTTTTTATTTATGTTCCTCACTAATGTTTCACGGATTATCAATGAAAAAGCTTCTGGAATATGCGTAAGTTATGTTAATTGAAACTATTTTTTTTACCATTTTGACAAAAATAAAAAATCTACAGTTGCATTAACTTCTTCTTGCAGGAACTAACTAAAATCCACGGAGTGTCTTCAACATTAATGTGGTCATCGCACTACGCTGATTGTATGATCATTCAAGCAATAATTATGGTCGTTTTTATACCAATCTTTAAGTGTGGTGAACCTCTGATTCCAAAAACTGATCTCTGGATACTTGGAATTTCACTATTGCTGGTTATAAATTACTTTTTGTTGATGAGCTTCGCTGTGAGCGCCTGTTTTGATAACGGTATGTTTATTCAAAATTGTCCATGAATTTAGCCGGACAGGAAAAAGTCTACGGGAAAATACCGTATTTGGACAAAACTGGACAGGATACAACTCGACGGGAATAGTGTACACTGATAAAAACGTATATGAAAAAAATTGTACACTTATAAAAGCGGACACAGAAAAAACAGTATATACGAAAAGAAGTATTCACATTGTATGTATTTGAAATTTAAAAAAAAAACACTAAAAACGACGCACATTAGCAAAATCAAATTCGATTTTGTTGTTAATTTCAGTACTTCCTTTGTATTTCTTACAATTTATCCACAACTCAACACTTTGAAATTTGAAATTTCACAGAATTAATCCACGCCCAACTGGGCAATCCACCCAACAAAATTAATCTTTCGTTGTCAAGTTTCTGAGTTTCTGACGATTATTATTTGAGGTTACTTAAATGAAAAACTCATTAAAAGATAA
Organism: Himalopsyche anomala; assembly: GCA_031772345.1. Classification (NCBI taxonomy): domain Eukaryota; kingdom Metazoa; phylum Arthropoda; class Insecta; order Trichoptera; family Rhyacophilidae; genus Himalopsyche; species Himalopsyche anomala. The sequence goes on along the minus strand of JAHZMQ010000089.1, from coordinate 12,437 downwards.
GAAGTATTTCAAATGTGAATACTTCTTTTCCATGTCCGCTTTTATACCTTTACAGTTATATTCATGTACTGTATTGTCCATGAACGGTTTTTACCTGTCCGTTTTTTCCTGTCCAACTTAATCCTAAGACCATATAAAATACATAAATGAATTAAAAATGATTCGGTGCAGAGCGTACAATTAAATGATTAATTTTGTTGTGGCTTTCAGTAAAGAAATTACAAGTAATGAGAAAACACTATGTTGAGTTCATTTTACTTTAAAAAAAATGCTTTTAAATCAATCAATGCTTTCAAAACTTTTTGATTCCTTCCGCCAAATCTTTTTAAAATTAAGCCCCATATTGAATAGAGACCATCAGCCAGTAAGGGATAATATTCTTGATGCGTGCAATAATTTATATACTCTTCAATATTTTATAAAGGGTTGTGTACTCCCCCAGAGCCTACTTACGTGTCTGCACTAGGGATTCTGAAGTCTCGGGTTTTTCAAAGTCCCGGGACTCGAGACGTGATAAAGTCAAAGTCCCGGGACTTCCCGGGACTTGGGACTTTTATTTCCCCTTCAATAAAATTATAAATTTATTAAAATTAAATATTTGTATGTATGTACTAAAAAGGGATGATAACGATACATGTATTGAAAAAATAACAATGAATTGGGTAAAATTATGACCGTTACTTCACAAATCACAATACAGCTGAAAAATAGTGAAAAACATTTGTAAATAAAACAACATCTGGTATGAACATTTAATTATAATATTTTGTAATTTGTTTTTGCTACAGTTATATTTTTTATACGAATATAAATTGATTTAAATAAATTTCTAATAACATAAAAGGAGATATCTTTCTCCTAAACGTTTTTTAATATTTTGTTTCAATTAAACTAATTTTTTTGAGCGTTTTTTACGCAGTTAAACGTATATTTTTTTTCGTACGTACTTTAAAAGGCCGCCGAAAGTATGCGTTATTAAAATAAATACATTTTTTGAACACATTGAAATGAAAATATTAAATTAATTGAATAATAAAATCAGAACCTCAAATCATACACAGTATGTATTATTAACACAAAAGTTAATATTTTATTTTTGCTTATCAAAATATGATATTAAAAATAATAATGAATTTAATGACGAATCAGACAGCCGATTTCTTATTTTTGTAATAAACGTTGTTGCAACATTGTTTTTCCAAAACATTGATCTTTCTTTTATTCTTTTCGAAAAACAATTAGTCCCAGCTGAACTGTTGATAATAAAACATTTATAATCCGCCTTGATTTATAACATAATTTTCGAGAAATAACTATCGGCTTCATTATTTCTTGGAATTCTGTGAATCCCAAGCTTAAGCGAACACGTGTCTAAGTTTTTTTGTATTTCTGCATGTCTCTACCCATCGAAAATGGTTGTTTCGTATTACAATATATAAATAGATGTTATTTGAAACTTCTACAATTATAAATCTAAACAGCTGTTTCTTTCATAAGGTCCCTTTTATATATGCATACTTAATTTTGTTAAAACCCCGGCCTTTAATCCTTAGCCTGAATATAATGCATTTTTTTCAAAACTAATCTCGAGGATAGACACCAATGTAAATTTATTTTAAATCAAAATTAACTTTTTAGGTCACATTAGCGATTGCTTGCATCCAATTTTATTTTGTTAGAATGGTTTTTTCAAAATTAAAATGTAAAATTTGGCTGTCTTAAGTCCCGGGACATTTAACAACAAAGTCCCGGGACTTACGACAGCAAAAATGCTCAAAAGTCCCGGGACTTTTGTCCCGGGACGTCTCGACACAGAATCCCTAGTCTGCACCAAAACAATTATTAGGGGTCGTTCACCGACTGCTTAGCCGCAAACTGGCTAATTAAAAATAAAAGTGATAAAGTTTATTTTGTGAATTATTTCATTCTTAAAGGATAAATAATCATGTTTTTCTATACCCTGAAATATTTCCCCGACTGGAGTGAGCCGGTTTGTAAAGCAGTCGATGTGAATAATGTGTTCGTGAAATATATTTAACTTAATGAATGAATATTTTAAGAAGAAAGTTTTTTTTCAACTATGAATTTATTCTGTTTTCAGCTCTGTCGACCTGCATTGTTTCTACACTATTTTGGATTTTGTTTCAAATATCATCGACATATATAAATTTGGAATCAGTCGGTAATGGATATTTTGTGATTGCATCAATAATCCCCAGCAATTTAATTTTCTGGATGTTTGGAGTAATAGGCATTTATGAAAACAAAAGTATGACTCCTTAACCCTTAATATTGTATATTTACGTTATCTTCACCAAAGTTTTTATACGTGAACTGCTTGCTTCTCAACCACTTGCATTCCTTGATAGATCAATCTGTGTTGGCATTTTTATTCCTTCTTGAATCGTTTCAGCTTTAAATGTTGGTTCCTCTGACTCGTTATTAGCCGTAGCAATTTCTATAAAGTCCTTCTGCTTCTGGTCGAGTATGAACTTGTCAATTTCTTCACGTGTAGTATTTTCGAAGCCTTCACCATTTACGGTGTCGACACGGACCGACATTTGGAGTGCATTTATTTAGTAAATTTGTATACGTATTTAGTGTTTGGGCATAATTTAAACTAGATTAAGAGTCATCACAGTTTTTTGGGTTGGATTAGCATTTTTTCTATGAAAAAAACTTTTCAATGAAAATAATCGCGTAACAGAGTAAATCACATAAAAAAAGAACAGTGCCATACAAAAAAATATACATGTTAGTTTGCTGTTCAAATATTGTTGATGAAATAATTGATACAATTTCAGATGAAGGCCTCCAGTGGAATAATATGCTGTCCACACCATCCGACGAAGTTAAAATTTCCTTCGCAGTTATATGGCTTTTACTGTTGATAAATAGTTTTGGATATGTCATTTTCATATGGTATATGGATAACATCAGTCCCGGAAAATTTGGGGTTGGAAAGTCCAAGCTTTTCTTCTTTCAGGTAAGATTTATATTTTTTCTTGTTTATTTGTGACAGGAGAATTCCAGATGGCCATCACCTCAAATATAAATGTTATGTTTCACAAAGGTTGAGCAGTACTCAACCTTCAACCTGTCATCCGAGTGATAAAATAAAAATAATGTATAATATAAATTTAAAAAAAAAATATCAGCTTAAGCGCCAGAAGTTTTTGGATCAAATGAAAATTGTTTTAACCTTTAGGCTGCCGTGTAAAAAAGTATGTCTGTACCTAGCACAACGGCTATAGTTTTCAATAATTAATTTAAATAATTATTGGCGTGACAACTCGTCCCTGGCGTGTTAAGCACAAACAATTTGACGAGATATTCCATCTGTGGCAGTCATCCAGTTAAAAGTCACTCGAAATCAACTTGAATAGAAGAGACATCACTAACAACCATATTTCTCAACTTAAATTGTTTTACTTCAACTTATTGTTGTTCTTTCAATTAGTTACCGATTCTGTTAACAGTACAACAATCAATGTTTTTTATATATTTTTAATGGGCTTAGAATATACGTCAGCACGGAAAATTTTACTAGATATCTCATCTGTGGCAGCCATCGAGTTAAGGCCATAGATCAAACCTTAATAATTGAAGCATCAAGGAATATTTAATAATTTCAAAATACGCTTTTGTCAAATTTTCCAACGTGAAGTTGGACAATTTGCAGTTAATGCAATTAATATGGAAAACCAAAATACTACATACAAATTTGATGCATTTCAATCGTATCATGATGTGCATAAACAATGCCTCAATGAACACTTCCCATACAGTGCTAAAAAATACTTCCGATTTGTTGCTGGCCCTTTAAAAACCATGTGAAAAAAAATGTTTTAACACTTGCTCTTTGATGGACGGTAAAACCCTGGACGTACATTTAAAAAAAATCATGTTTTTCACTTGGTTTTTTAAGGGCCAGCAACATATCAAAAGTATTTTAGCACCGCAGGAGATGTGTAGAAGACGCCATTAAAAAGCTGCGTCATTACGCAGAGTAAAGTTAAAAAATATATTAATGGATTGGAATTAATTAAAATTGGAATGGAATCTAACAACGATAATTTTCTACAAACTTGTATCTCAATTTTTGTAAGTTTTGTGGTGTTTTGTGTAATGAATTCAGAATTTCAATACACACATTCTTATCCCAAAATATATTTTATTATGTGCTTTATTTGACGTAATACAAAAACTTGGCAAAAAAATAATATGTTTGTCATGAAGAAGAGGTTGGCGGAGGAGAGGAAACGTGTTTGCTTCCTGCCTTATTAGCTTCATCATAGATATTTAAGACAAAACCATTCCAGTGGTGTTTTATAGTGATAGAATAGCATTAGAATAAAGTACATGTATGTAGGTGTTTTCTGAAAAGATACTTTTTGAAATACTAGATTGTGAAAAATTACCAACGATATTCAATCTTTGAATCATCAAAAACCATTAAACGTCCTACTTGATGTTTGTGTTAATGGTGTATTGTTTTTTTTTTGAAACAGAGAGATTATTGGTCCACAAAAAAATCAGAATTCAAGATGCTCAAGAGCAATAATGGTGATGTGGCAAATGAAAATTTATTGCAAATAGATCTGAGTTTGAATGTAAACAAAATATCAAAAGTGAGTACTTAATTACAATTTATTGTGTTTTTATGGTTAAATACATATCGACTGTGGAAAGGAAAAAAAATACAGGAGGCACAAAAAACATTTTTTGATGATTTTGGGCCAAAGTAAAATTATGAAATATACACAACCTTAATGTGCACTGAGACTCGTAAACTGGTTTTTTATTCACATTACTTAATATTATAATCAGTAGAACCTCGATTATCCAGATGGTTTTCCGTAACATTTTTTTATGAATTTGCTAATTTTCTCGTGGCGAATTGATTCCACCGTTGTTTACATATGTGATTGAGTGCATATTCTGTTCGTTGTTTTGCGTTGTTCGAAATCGAATAAGTCTTCCGGTTGAATATTACCATCAGAAAAAAACCAGGATAAATGATGAAATTTTTAAACGATGGTATGAAAAACAGATCATTCCAAATCAAAACTGCATAGATAAAAGAGGAAAAATATTATTATCTCTAAATAATGCATCATCTCAACTATCAATAGAATGTTTATACCAGATCGATGAAATGTTTATGTTAAAATTTCTGAGAGTTGGAATATCTTAGATTTGTCAACAGTGAGAAAATCATGGAACAAATTGTTGAAAAGACCATTAGAAAGATCAAGTAACACACTAGAAATTGTTATAAAAGACATTATAGTAGCAATAGCACAAATTTCAATATGTGCTGAATATGTCGAAGAATATGTGTTACCAAGTGGCTAAATTTTGATGCGAACGATCTTGGATTTCAAATTTTGAATGATGTGAAAATAATTTAGGAAATATTTGTTTCAACAAAATCAAGAAGATGAATAAGAGATATGCAAAGAAAGAGATATTGTTCCTGTTCATTGTTAGGATTTTCAGTGCTTTGATGTCACTATGAAGTGGTTTGAGAGCTAATGTATCTCAGGATAACTTATATGTCTTAAAAGTATTCGCGATTTGGCAGCATCAAAAAGAACAGCTAACTCATGCAAAAACCAATGAATGAATTTCTTGATCAAAAATAATTTAATACTAAAGCTTTGCGTTTACCTAGACCAGTGATGCACAAACGCGGCCCGCGGGCCGCATGCGGCCCTTTTTGAATTTTGTGGCGGCCCTTAAATCTCTTTCTCAAACATACTTTTTTCACGTAAAACATTTATTAAAAAAATGTAAGCAAGCTTTTTCTTCAATGAAGGAGAATAAATCGGTTCATAGAAACAGGCTTACAAATAATATATCAAATTAAAAAAAATAGTTAAAAATTAACAAAGACCAAGAACGCATTAACTTATTATTTGCATATAAATGAAACGATTTTTAATAAGCACATACTCATAATCCTTTTTTTGCATGGCTTATTTATTTTCGAAATAACACGGTCAAAATAATATAATGGAACCTATTATTCACTTGATCTTTTTTACACGATTTTAAGGCTGTTTTACATGGAACGTACATATGTTCTGTATAAAAAAAGGATTGAGCGTACTTTAAATCATTTTTTTCTTTGCGGCCCGAAGCCACGATAAATTTGTTTTATGCGGCCCACTAGATGGTAAAGGTTGTGCATCACTGATCTAGACAAATAAAAAATATTTACACTGATTGTGCATGTCTTTCCGTGTAAATTATGTTTTTTTCGATTATCCGGACTACCTTCATCCCCAATTAGTCCGGATAATCGAGGTTCCACTATAAATTATTATATTTTTTAAGTCTTTTTTACTGATCGCAATTTTCACAGACCCACCTTTTTTCAAACTTAAAAAATAAATTAAGATACGAATTCGGCATTTTCAGCTTACATCCTTTTGATAGAATGTGTATCAAGTTGTGATTATCAAAAAATGCTGTTTGCTTAAAAAGCTTATGTGTCTTAAAAGTTTGCTTGATTTGGGAGCTTCAAAAGAACAACTGGTTAATAAAAACACAATATTCCTTTTTAATTCATTTCACTTTATTTAATAGGTCAGGACCGGTTTCGTTCATTGCGAGCATTGTCAACTGATAAGAAAAATATATAAACAGTGCTATTTATACAAAATTAAATTGAAATAAAAGGTGTAAACAACAATTGATAATGAAAAAAAAATAGAAATAACAGTATAAGTGACTCTATAATTACACAAAATTAAAATGTTTAACGTCTATTACATATAATCAAAAAATCATCAAAGACCAACAAATTTCAAGTGGTGAATGATGGTAATTATAAACATAATTAAAATTTGGGAAATTTTAAGGTTAATAAAAAAAAAAAATCCTTGTACTTCGTTCCATTTTATTTAATAGGTCAGGACCGGTTTCGTTCATTGCGAGCATTGTCAACCGGTCATCAATTGACAATGCTCGCAATGAGCGAAACCGGTCCTGACCTAATAAATAAAGTGGAATGAAGTACAAAGGAATATTGTGTTATATTGTGTCTTGATCACTTCATTATTATATAGACTAGAAGATCTGCTACTTAGATTTCTTGACAACCGCCCTCGATTGCTGCTTCTGTGGGTACTAGGAGAAATAGTGAGCTTTGGGAAACTTCTCTTCATTATTATAATGAAACAATGACGAAGATTTCTAAATATTTTCAAGCATCTACAAACTGTTGTTGAAACAGTTCTAAGCAATCTTATGATTATGTAATACTTCATAGCTTTGTTTTCATTAATCTCAATGATTCAAAGATACAATCAATCACATTTCTTGATCCAACTTTTAGTGTTTGAAAAAAAATGTAAAGCCATAAGTTATTCGATATATTAAATGTTTTTTCCTTTAAAAATGACAAAGTGGCAAGCATTTTCTATGTTCAAAGTGGATGTGGTAATATTTTTGATGAGGAAAAAGTTCATTTTGAGACCACATCAAAAAAATCATCAATTATCATTGCGATATCCTAAAAACATATATATTAATATGTATATAAAAATGTAACAAATTTTGCTATCGAATCAATGTATATTAATACTTTCCACCTGCATTTGATAAAATAAAACTGTAGAATACAGTAGTTATATAGGTAAAAGGCTAGGAGTGAAGTTGATAGGTTTTTAAGAAATTAAGTCTCAAGTCACAAACCAAGACTTTTTATGATTACAAACATGTTTACACCAATTTTTGGTCTGTAAGGATCATAAAAAAACATTAAAAAATGTATTTTTTCAGCTTTACAATGTATGTGGATATAAAAAGCAAGCTCTGCAGAATGTATCATTTGATATAAAAAAAGGTACTATCACAGCTCTTTTAGGCCACAATGGTGCCGGAAAAACTACTCTGCTGTCAATTATTACTGGTAAGTTTAAAGGAAACCAAAAGCTAGTTTTTTTTTATATTGGTCAATCTCGAAAACTCATTAGTAGTTTAAATGTATTTAAATGGAGCTTAACTTCTAAAGAGATGCTAAATGAATATGATTATACCAACTAATATCACCCCTCTCCACTAAACTCCAAGGTTACTTCATACCCTTCCATCCATTGGCGGATCCAGAAATTGTCCAAGGAGGGGGCCATTCAATTCGAAAATAAACATCATAAAAAGATAATACATTAAAAAATAGATGATTTAAAAATAATATATCTATATAAAAGTAGTCAATACATAATTAAGTATGTATTCTATAAAACATAGTAAACTAAACAATTAAAGATCCCATTTCACAATAAAGTTTTAATAAAGTAGAAAAATTAAGGGAAAAAATCTCCTCAGGGGGGGCCATGGCCCCCATGCCCCCCCCCCCCCTTGGATCCGCCAATAGTTCGCGTACACCAGAAATACCAGACTGCGAACGCAACGCGAGTTGCGCTCGCGTGACGTTGCCGGTGTCGCCGCCGAGAGGGGCCCTTGGGCCTCTCCTCCGCGGCGTCCGGTCAAATATCTATCGAAGCCTGTCGGCCGCACGCCTTTGCGAATAAAGCGCCTCCGCGCGCTCGCACCGAGCCCGCGCCCCACGCGCACGCACTGATCTCATGCAAACGTTGCCGTGGCGCATTCAGAGCTCTATATATTATCTATGTTCAGAGCGCCGCGCTCCTTCTTGTCAAAACACATGCATCGGGGCGTTAACGTGCCCCGGTACACCACCTTTTTCTGTCGACCTCAAATCAGGAGAGATCACGCGCCGAACATAAGCATTTTAGTAAGCGGAGGAAAATAACTCTCGCGGCTCGGAGACTAGAAAAATACTTCTCGGCCGATGGGGGTCTTTTAGGGACCCCAGTGGTTTCCTCATTATTGGCCTTATTCTTATGAATTTCAAAAAATTATTAGTCTAAGGGCTTTAAAATATCTCTCTGTATCATTCCTAAAAAAATTTTTTCTATAAAAATCCGTAGTTTTTTTAATAAATAATCATATTTTTAGTTGCGCGTAAAATATACGTCGTTTCAGTGAAAATATCAATTTGCGACTGGCGCGCTTTGCTTAGCAGCGTTCAGCCTATTAACAACGAACGATCGATGATAAGCGGGCGATTATCTCTTATCTTATCGTATTTATATAAACTACAAAAGGTCCAAAAAACTATGATATAAGAATACCTTAATTATAAACATTGTATCACCCATATTAAAATAGATATTTAAGAAAATGTGGGTATTGGGGTCGCATTTCTTGAGCTTAGAACCGGAAAAGATAAACTAACGAGAATTCCCCAAGTAGCGGCGAGCGAAACCGGAAAAGCCCAGAACTGAATCCTACGGCCGCCGGGAAATGTAGTGTTTGGGTGGAGAATAATACATACACGCGCGGTCATTAGTCACGGCCGCCAGTGAAAGTTCATCTTGAGCCATTAACCCGTAGAGGGTGCCAGGCCCGTGGTGACGGTAGCCGGCCTCGACGGTCTCTCTCCCCAGAGTCGGGTTGCTTGAGAGTGCAGCCCTAAGAGGGTGGTAGAAGAGTTCAAGAGTACGTGAAACCGCTCAGGTGTAAACCTTTGGAACTCAAACGAGCGAACGGGGAGATTCATCACTCTTCCACCGGGGTCCGCGTCTCATCGCTCACCCCCTTCCGACGCGCCTTCGCGCGGGGCGCGGGTTCGCCGACGGGCCTCCGAAGTGCGTGCACTTCTACCTCAGTATAACACCGTGACCCGTCGCGCTGAGGTCGAATGCGCCGTACGGTTGTCCCGTCCCTCATCCGGGGGCGGAGGCATGGCGACCACGGCCGCCGCACGCGACGGTAGAGAACGAGGTTCGCGTCCGTCGCTCTTCGTGCAGCCTACGGTGACTCATGTGCCGCGAGTGTCGCGCGTTGGGCGTCGTGGTTATCCCCACCGCATTCCCGAGGCGTTTCTAGAAAGCCACCGTGTTATTATCGAGACACACTGAAAGCGTATACGCTGGGACTTGAAAGATGGTGAACTATGCCTGGTCAGGTCGAAGTCAGGGGAAACCCTGATGGAAGACCGAAGCGATTCTAACGTGCAAATTGATCGTCGAAACTGGGTATAGGGGCGAAAGACTAATCGAACTATCTAATAACTGGTTCCATCCGAAGTTTCCCTCAAGATAGCTGGCGCTCGAGAAATATGTTCGCGCGCTACATTCACACAGTCTCATCCGGTAAAGCGAATGATTAGAAGCATTAGGGCCAAAACGGCCTCAACCTTCTTGGTAAGTAAGTACACACTATGAATAGCAATGGCGCTTCGTGACCTAAAATTTTAGGTGGGCTAAAAAGAATTTAAGCATTGTCCACAATTTACGAAATTGTGAAAGTTTCTACTTCACAGTTGGCCAAGGTCTTCGGGCCCCATGCGTCCCGTTTGAAATTGGCGGCCCTCGAAAGTTTTTCTTAGAATACTGCATTCAATAACCGTTTACAATTCTCAAACGAATTCTATAAAATTAGTTTTAAATTTACATAGACAAATATTGAATTGCTTTTTGCACTATATTATAAATACAGTATGTATAAATACTTCACACTAAAGACGTCTCTTGTAAAGAAGTACTTCAAAAATTATTTTCCCTTGCGGCCCGAACCCACCATATTTTTTATGCGACCTGCTTGTTGTGCATGCCTGTCTTATACATTATGGTCAATTTTGGTGCATATTATTATATTTAAATGGAAGACCATATGCATGGAGGTATTGCACACAAATTGGATTTTAATGACGATAATCACCGAAAGGTGCACATGTTAAAAGTAATACACGTCTAGTATAAAATATCAAAAACACGCTTTTCCGCAAGCAAAACAGTTAACTAAATATATCTTTACAACAAAAAAGTAAATAAATTCATTCAAAAATAAAATAAATTATCACAAAATTCAGCTAAAGCTTAAATTTTTTTTTTTTAATAAAGCTGGAGGTTCAATCGCAATACACGGTATCATAGTATTTAATTTACATTTTTGCTTCCTAAAAAACGCCCCGCTCCCCTCGAACCAAACACCGTTCACCAATACACACAAAAATTTTAAAATTTCGTACTGACGCTGTACTGGACGCTATGTTAGACCTTATTATACCTTACATGTGATGTTAATTTCGAATGAATACGTAATTACGTTTTATTATTATTACAAAAAGACAAAGATCTTGAGAGAAATTATATAAGTTCTATGATGGAAAACTTTTATAATAATATAATGTATGTTTGGTTGGGGGTTATTTATATTTTAAAGTAAATCTGATAAAGGTTTTTCGGACTGACTGACTGATGTAACTGGATGAGATATTGATATTAAATGTATTGACACACAGTTTACTAATTTATATTTTTTTGTTTTCCGAATACAACGTACACCTTTACGCTTTACATCAATGGTTCCCAAACATATTTCCCCCGTGGACCTCCAAGTCCAGTATTTTATCATTCGTGGACCCCCTCCCACAGGATGCATAATAGTGAAGTTTTCTAATTTTTTAAAATACAAATATGAGCACACTGTGATAGGGTTTTTTGTATAGTGGACAATTGTAAAAAAAAATATCATAATTTTTTATTCTTATCATTATTTAATTTTTTTAAATGAAAATTAACAAATCAAAACACAATCAAACTCTTACATAAAATAATAAATTCTGTTAATGAGAGGGATGAACCTGATGCTCCGATATCAATTGGTCAATATTTGGGTTCAAATTCGTAAGGTACAGTAGAAACTTACGCATGAACGTGAAGGATGTTAGGGAATTAATAATGGATGTGAAACGTAAAATTTGTCAAATATATTTTGTTTAATAAATTTAAGAGATAGTTTACTTTGACCTATTTAAGCCCGCATTATTTTGATTAAATTTGATTCCATTGATTCCGGTCCGTAGACCCCCATTTGTTTTATTCCTGTCAGGGACCCCCTGGCAGTCCTCACGGACACCTGGGGGTTCGTACGGACCACTTTGGGAACCTATGCTTTACATTCATAATTGGAAAATGTAAAGTAAGCTTTTCAACAATAATAAAGTCTGCAAGAGGTGTATTTTCATCGCCATTGGCTCGACAGTCTGGATAAGGCCAGTGCCTAGCCGACAAGAATCTGTTTTTTCTACCTCTTCTTTCTACTGAAACTATATGTGGTGTCCGAGAAGCGGACCCCTAGTTTCCTAGCTAAAGTTCTTGCTAAGGTGGGTTCAGACTAAGTCTTTATTTCCCTTCCCGCATGTAAGCTAGCTTAATTAATGACTATCTAAAAGATTTGGTCAGCTGAAGGCTTTGTGTGGGGAAAACAATTAAGAAAAACCCCTTACGAGAATGATTGACTTTGAATCATCAACATAAATTCAATTCTTACAAAGAATTCCTCGTAATTCTGACGTAAACGAAAAATAGTTTACTTTTCTTATATTAGATATGCCC
>JAHZMQ010000088.1:0-25000 GCA_031772345.1 Himalopsyche anomala | reverse complement strand
GAGCAATCCTGCGTTCTGTGATAAATGGGACATTTTAAAGCTGGCAATGTTTCCTAAATTAAACAGTGAAATGATGTCAGCGACTCCCAAGTGCCGGGTGTTATCGAGACGCATTCGGCGGTCGAGTTCCGTTTGCCATTTTAAAAAAGGAAAACAGTGAAGGCATTACAAATAAATAACATATACAATCCGAGGTTAAATAAAGAAAACTTCATGATAATTTTATTTTCATATTGATATGTGCGAATTACGCACAACGTACCGGTAGTTCTCTTCTGCAACATAAAAAAAGGCAACGAGCTTGACAAGATTTTCCTCAAATGGACAAATGTGACTAGAGCCGCATTCGGCCTGAGAGCTTGTCTTTTCAAAAATAAAAAGCTCTAGCAGAACATCTTCGTTACTGTGGAGACGTTTCTGCCAGAGTCTGAACTGGCAAAAGGCGGTCCTTTTAAGATCCAGAAGTCATGATCGGAAACCGGAATGCGAAACAATCATTACGTCTTTTAGCGTTACAGCAGTTATTTTCTGAAACAGTTAAATGAAATCATAAAATGATTTCGACAAAAGTAATTGAAAAGACAGTCTTGTCGAGTGAACAGATTTACATTCATCGATTGCGGGCAAAAATCGACACCGCTCCTTTAAAATAATATTACAACTGAAAAGTATACGAGGACGTACCAAAATGCAGACGGACTGTCGAGAGCCTATAAAATACTGCCGTCGATCACATGATATTCCATAATACTTTTTAGAGTTTGTGCTGTCAAAATAGACATTAACCGGTGTTACTCTCTCTGTTGGAGCGCTTCTCCTGCAGTCCGGTCGAGCTCCCGTCAAATGAAAGCCGGCCGTCTTAATTATTGTGCGAATGATATTGTGCATTCTTTTTTCCCAGCAAGAGAAGTCTCACATAAATAAAAATAAAGGTTATCTACGCGACACGTAGATAACCTAAAAATGAATCATTTCAATGAGATAATAATCATATTATGCCCCTTCGCGGATGACATAAAATGTTACATCCGATTCCCCCGCATAATATATTATCAAGGTTACTCTAAAAACATCAATTGTGCCGAGCTGTCGCTCACTAGTAATATTATTTATTATTGCACGCCGATCGGGGATTCCGATTCGATCCGTCGCGGGCCAATCTGCAAAGGGTTCTGAGAGACTGGATCGAAACGATCGACGGGAAGAAGCGAGAGAAAATAATTTCGCTCCAGACACGGGTGCCCCCCCGCGCGGAGTCGGAGATCCGACCGCGACGGACCCGGACGGACGACGCGACTCCCCGGGCTCGTTGCCAGACTTCTGGTGTTCGGCCCGGTCATGATCACGATCGCCGTCGGCATTCCTTAAAAAAATGATTGTAACGTCACTTTTTTCTCTTAATTTTCTATAATCTTAAGTTTTTAATATATATATATAAGTGGTACATTTTAATTATATAATATCAATAAATAACATTTGCAATAAACGTATTCACAAAATCAAAAAATATGGCAAATTTCAAAAGAATATTACACAAAATTAATTCCTACGTACGATAGAAGCTCGGTAAATAGAAATTTGAGCGTTTCAAAATTTCAAACAGACACCAAAAAATTAATATTCACAAAATAGAATCCCGCTCTGACTGGCGATCGCGCGATGCCCCTCCGCCGTCTGAGGCAACTCCCATAGTTTTAGAATTGAGGGACGTCTTCGACATGATCAATAAACACTTTCGAAATACAGAATTAAACCAATTTGTGCCTTTTGGAAACATTTATGACATGAAAGGTTACCCGATTCGAGACCTCAGTGAAAGGTTTCTCTTATTGTACGAGCGACATTCGCGAGTCCAGAAATCGTATCCGGTGACGGTTCGGAACATGCAGACCGCGTTGGTAGCTTGACATACGACTGAGGGGTTTCGGCCGCCGGATCCGATGTAAATAAATACTTAGCTTTTACAAGGTACAACGACGAACAATAATAACTATTACAGTAATATATTACTTTATATACAAAGCGCCCGAAGAGGGACGACGGAAGGCGGTGATCGAAATTCGGCAGATTCGATTGCGACATCCGTCGGAGAATGATCGGGAGTACTGATATGAATCGATATTACGGAGGAAAGGCGAGTCAGCCTTCCAAAATAGAAAAAAAAATATCCACTGACAGATCTGGAGGTCCATACAGGGGAGGCAGTTTGCAGAGTGCACATTGCATCGGTCTCTTGACTCGAAGCTCGAACCTGGCGACGGCGTACCTCCCGTGTTGGCATCGAGATTCACTATTTCCTTTTAACTATAACATAATATAATAACAAATATATTAAGTGTCTGTTGGATTCCAAGATTGAATATTATTAAAATGAAGATACCGAGGAATGGCCATCCAAAGCTGACCAGAGGGCATTTATTTTTGCACTCCTGCAGTTTACTTAATTTAAAATGAACACAATGCGAGTCAATCGGGAACGAGGGAACCGATCAAAGACCATTGCGCATCCGTAAGAGTGATACAGCTGATGAATACCTGAGGTATGACGGCAAACGAAGGAGGAAGACAGTTTTCAGATGGGTTCTTTTTACACGCACACAGCGAGGGTCAGAGGGTGGCGGGCTCACAACGGCAGTTGGAAAACACTTAAGAACTAAAAAACAAGCTTATATTCTATCAATAATCATCGAGAACGATAGTATAGTTGGAGAGAAACGGCAGAAATGGGCTTGCCCCCGCTTTACGTGATAAAAGCACAGCATATACGACATCCGAAGACTACTGCGCCACCTCAACAATTGAAATATGTGCGATTTTAAACAGCGCCAAAAAAGTATTCGAAAGTTGTTAATGCAATTCCACACAGAAGATACACATTTTCAGATGGCTGCACCCCTTCCGCTCTCTCCTGTCGAATGAGAATTTTTCTCCCGCCGTCAATCCGTAGAGCCCACGATGGGAACAGGCGATAGTGCTCGGCGAAATCGTCATGACTCGCGATAATTTACAAACAACACAGTCGTCAGAGTTGAAACTTCACATTACAAAAATGACAAATAAGTACTATATTACACATATTGAACATTGACTAGATATACTTGTAAAGATTTTTATGGATTATGACGAGTCTGACGATTCGCAAGCGGGAATTCACGGATCCGCTGTCACCGCGTCCGCCGTCATCGCACGCGGCCTTCCGGTTTCGGAAACTGAGCCGCGGCTGATTTTTTCAAAGTGCGGTTTAAACAATCTAAATGGGGAGTCCATTCCGCGGTCTGCCTCCCGTAACCGCTCACAGGGGAACTCCTGGCTCCGCGTTTTTCTCCGTTTCGCCGCTCTCCAGCAACCATTCGTATTCCTGATCAAGTGTAGCTTTTTCCTGAAAAATGAAAATCACATTGACCGGGTATTTCAGGGTACGCCCTACAAGGCTACTACATATATCTACAAGGCCGCTACTGCATTTACCGAAATGGCATAGAAGTCGAATTTGTATTTCTCTTATTGGAAATATTACAAAAAGCTTTCAAATATTTCAACTAGCCTTGAACGATTGCTATAAGAACACCCCTATCACAGTCACACGATATGCGGCATTGACATGCGGTTTCTAAGATATTTATTGTAACAAGTCTACAATGTGATCTAGTTGGCAAGAGCTTGGCTCTAGTGATTAGGCAGGTTTAGTGTTCGATTCCTGGTAAGGTTAATGTCAAATTTAGATTTTTTTTAATATATAAATTTGAAATCTTAGATGTGGGTGTTTGCAATATCAATTCTCCTCGAGTTTATCTCGTATGATCTTTCAACTTCAAAATATTTGGTGCGTTGACTAGAACGACTGTGGATCCACATCCTTTCAAAACTAAACTTTATATTTATTCATATAATTTTAATAACAGTCTACAGACATCTATCTATAGACATTGTGACAAAAGTGTCGAGATACTATTATACATCAACACATTTTTTTTAAACCATCTAAGCTCCAAATGTGGAGCTAATGGACTCCTAATGGAGTTTATCCAACACAAGTGTTTCTACGAGAACTGCTTGTTACTCAGTTGCTCGACCTCTCTTTTTCCAAAGAGAGTAGGGATAGAAGGATAGGGCTAGGACAGGACTAGTGGTAAGCTAATCGCTCTCGATAAGCCCGTTCATAGGATAGGATGGGTGGGAGTGGGGAATTGAAGACATCACATACATCCTAACTACGAACAGAAATTCATAAATCGATCGATCGCACCGGGATTTGAACCCGTGCCCCTCGTAACCAAAGCCAACGACGTTGACCACTCAACCACGCAGGCGGCTAGACAGGGATTTTTACCCATTTATTAGTCATATGAAAGATATGGTTTTCTCATCTGTTTGGAATCTAATCTAAAATATAGGAGCAATACCTTGTCCTTGTGAGCGGCGAGCTGTTGCCGCACCTTCTCATGCTGTCGAGAAAGACTGTCGCAGCGCTTCTCGTACAGCTGCGCCAGTCTCACTCGCTCTGCCACGCCGCGCTCTACGGCCTGTGATACAAAAAAAAAGTCAGCCAAATGATCAGATAAATAAATGCAGCGTCTAGTATATTTTCACTGCGACTATAAAATTTGGACTCACTTGAAGGGCGACCTCCCGTTTGATGCGCACCAGTTCGTCTCGATCTTTGTGAACTTTAGCGAGGGCTTTCACTTCCCCGCGCCTGTTGGACTGCAGTCTCCTCATCACCTCTGCCGTCTCCCGGTCTAGCAGCGCCTGCTCAACGACACGGTATTATTTCAACGGATTCACGGCAACCAAATGTATCAAATCTCAGAAAAGCAAATCAATAGCCTCGGTGGCAAATTTAAATTCTGTAAGGCGAGCTACTGTAAACAAACGGACGGACGGAAAGATGGGTCGGCATACCCTGAGCAGTTTCAGCTGTGCCTGCTGCGACTGCTTGAGATATTTGTCAGCGTGAGTGTAGATCGCCGAGTGGTATCTCTCACGGAGCTCCTGCATCTGCACGGCGTGCTCCCGCCAGACGCCTCCCCCTACGGAGTCAACGCCCGCCACATCCAAATCGGGCGCCTCACTCAGCGTGTTATCCCTGGAACATAGATGAATTCGCCTTCCGGTTTCAACATCTGTCTCAGAATCGATTGTAAGCTATTATTGAATTCTGTCTCTCGGACAAGACAACAGCGGATCGCAAGACCGACGAAATGAATTTCAATCTTTACTTAATTATATTCCAAACTAGACTAGAAACGAATAGTCAATTCTTTGAATAGTAATTACAAAAATGTTCAAGTGTTTAGCAAAATCATCCAATTGTATGCAATTATTATTGAAATTTTAATTTACATCATTAAAACGTTCACTGCTCATTTATATACACCAACATGAATGCCGCATCAAGAAAGTATGAATCTATACATCTATATTTTGTGTAATTTTTCTTGCTGTTTTTTAATGAAGCAATAATTGTAATGAGTAAAAACAATGAATTCTTATCCCAGAAACATTGTTTCTACACTTTTCTCATTTTATTATATTAATGTCAGATGTTAAGTCTTCTTTTATACGACGCATTATTTGAAGAACTTGTTTCAATAACATTTGACTTATTCATAAAAAAATACAATATTCATTTGTACTACTTCTACTCATGACACTCTTTCGCTCATTAAGAGCATCGTTAACTGATACAATTGTATAGCCCGATCGCTCACTTGACATGAATCGGGTTAGGTTAGTAGAAAACAAGACTAAATTCAAATGGAAAAGAATGAAGAAAAATCTGTTAGAAAGCAAATAAAAAAAATACCAAAAGTCAGTTATATTAAAATGTAGCTGCAGTAAAGCGTAAGCTCCTCCTTCCTCCGCCTTACTTCTAATTGCAATGTGCAGTCTGCCGAAGGTTCCAACCGTGAAAGTGTTAAATGTATGTTTTATATTTGTATGGCTCAATCCCAATCTGGACATTATTCTTCAAACAAAATATTAGGTAAAACGGAAAGAAATGACATTTTTTGTTATTGTGACAAAAAAATATTTAAAAAAAAAATGATACAATATTATTCTGTTATATAATTTTCCTCGTTGTCTTTGATCGTCCTCCATAAAAGAGGCAACTTTTTGATACCCTTTTCGTAAAACTCTGGTGACTTACTGGCAAAATACAAATCCAGGTGATTTTTCACCCGGTCAGCGTTTGTAAATTTTTTGTCACAAAGTGAATGCTTCATCGACTTGAAGAGATAATAATCCGAAGGTGCTATGTCCGGTAAATATGAAGGAAGTGGCAGAAGTTCGAAATCAAGTTCTCTTATTTTTTGCTGAGTAATTTTTGCCGCATGAGGTCTCGCATTGTAATGTTGTAAAATCCGCCTATTGTTATTGACCAAAAAATATCGATTTTTTAATAACTCTGCTTTTAATCGTTCTAGTTGAGCACAGTATAGCTCTGCCGTAACTGTTTGACCAGATTTCAATAATTCAAAATGTATTATCTTCGAAACATCCCACCAAACACACAACAAAACTTTTTTTAACGTCAATGTTGGCCGAGGGTAGGCACAGGTACTTGATTTGGTGATGGCCATTGTTTTTTCCCCTGGTATTACTGTAAAGGACCCATTTTTTGTCCCCGGTAATTATCTTTCTGAGAAATGGATCCGTTTCGTGCCTGGACAATAGAGAAGCACAGATGGTCACGCTTGTTCCAAGGCCGTTTGAGAGAGTGTGTGTTTTTGAGAGAGCTTGCCTGTGTTTTTTCCCCAATCATTTCAGATGATCTTGCACAGTTGTTATTGGACAGCCAATGTCGTGTGACAATTCCTTCACTATTTTACGAGGATCAGCTTCCACCAATGATTTTAGGACGTCATCATCGATTTTGAGGGGTCTTCCTGTTTTTGGTTTGTCCTTTAACTCCCTATCGCCACTTTTGAACTTTTGAAACCATCTAAAGCACTTTCAAAGTTTCAAGACGTCACCGTAAATGTCACAAATGGTCTTCGTAGCTTTTTTTGGTTTTAATCCTTTATCGAATAAAAACAGCATAAAACAGCGCAAATATAAAATATGTTGAAATGGAAAGAGTACACACAGAGCTTTAAAATAATACCAACCCCGACGTGTTAGCTCAACGGCAACCGTTGACAAACAGATTTTAAAGTGACGCGCCAGAAAAAATGTCATTTCTTTCCGTTTTACCTAATATATAGTTAAACTAGGTTGCGTCTATTTTTCTGCTCTCCAATTCACTTTTAGGAAAAAAGAAGTGGAGAAGCAAATTGCGGTGAAAATCATAATCACATTGAAGGTTTGTTAAGCCCTCTGTGTGCTTTTCATTACTTGCGTCATCTTAACCTTTAGAGGAGTGAGTAGATTTGTACTGAACTTACTATGAGGAGTGAGTTTTTTTTAAATGATAATTGTGTGACTTTTTTCCAATGAATATATGTATGTGTTATGATTGCTGGAATGATGTAAAAATGTTTTTAAAAATACAAGTTAATATTTATAGGCTTTATCCTTGAAAAACTGTTTGCAGAACCCAGGGGTCCCAAACCTTACATGTCCACAAATACGTTTAAATATTAATTAAAAAAATACTAAATATTTCTTAAAAAATGAAAATATTAAAATAAACATAAACTACATTATATAAAACCCAGGGCCGGTTCAAAACCCAAAGTTTTTGATGGGCTAAAATAAAGTTTAGCCTTTTATACAATCCAGTATTTTTTATTCAGTTCTTCTCAAGCAAGCTCATCAAAATAATGGTGAACAGAAAAACATGCATTTCTTGCACTGTCGTTTAAGCCCACTTCATTTTGGAAATTTCGGACGACTTTTGGGAAATAGTTGTGGCATAAATATTTTTTTTCAATGTACTATCGTGTCTAAAATTTCCTATGTAAAAAATAGCTGAAAAAATTCCAGCTTGGTGTAGTCTCCTCTACTTTAATTTGTTTTTGATTCTGTCAAATTCTTGAAGTGTCGCAGTGAAAGTAGAACTGTTCCAAATCCTAATTTCTTCCTGGCAGCGCTTAGCTCTATGTTCTGTTTCTGGCTCCTCGTCGTCATCAGATGAAGAATAATCATATTCCATCGATATATCATCTATGTTATCGATGCAGTGGTGTAGGAAGTGCTCCTGCCGCCCTCAAAATTTCCTATTATTTTGTTTTCAAATCACTTCTATTGTTTATCTATGAACTAGGAGTTTTTACTACAGGTGGCTCAACTTTTTTTTATTTATAAATAAAATTTCTCGAAAAATATATTTTTGAAAATGCCGCCTCCAAAAATGTGCTGCCCGGGGCGTTCCGCCCCTACCGCAACTCCCTTTCTACGCTACTGTATCGATGTTTCCTCTTCATTGTCAGAGTTCATGAGAATTGTTTGTCTGTAAAGGAACCCATTTTACAAAGCGCAACATATCTAAATAAAAAAAAACTTGAAATCACGTAAAAACACAATATGGACACTTCAAATCACTTAAAAATACGGTAAGACACAGAAAATACAACGTAAAAAAATTCAGACGATTGACAAGCACGTCAAATCACTTTATACGATAAAAAAAGCCACAGTAAAACACATAAAAACTGTTAAAAATTGCAAGAAACTTATTAACAATTTTACGCGTGTAATTCTAGAGTTTGTGATTGTGGATTTGTCACGAAAGTCCGAAATGACGTCACTAGGCAACCACTTCACGTCTACGTTCGTTGTAAAGCTGAAATCTATTTTAAAATGGTATGTAATGCAAGTTTCTCAAATGTCCACAGATTGTAATGCAAGTCATATTTAGAGCTTATCTACGGACGTCCATACTCTTTTAACGAAAGATTCCGTTGACAACCATAGACGTCAATACTCTTCTAAAGCTTCTTCTTAAAAATAATGATATGTTATAAATACTTCTTCTTAAAAATATTATGTTATATTATGTAATGCAACAGTTTGACGTATACTTGATTTTTTAAATCTGAACACGGACAATTTGTCTCTATAGTATGAATTTGTAAACATAAAATATAATTATATTTCAGTCATTCCGAGTAAAATTTTGGGATAAAGCTTTATAATTTGAATACGGGAAATAAAATAGACACCAAGTACCAAAAAAAAAGTGAGTATACAGAAATGCTTCATTTCTGCCAAATGTTGGTTAGTGTTCGTGTATTCAACACGTGCCAGGCTGTACACGCATAGCCGGGCGACTGTCTGTGTTGGATTTTGGCACGCTTTGCATTTTATCACTTAGTAACTAAATATTTCGTCCATATTTTTTTTTGCAAAACTAAGGGAAATCTAATTTTGCATTTTTTGTGGAAAAAACCAAATTCCTAATTTTGTATGAGATTCACTCCCCCAATTACACTACTCCCAATTACACAGTGCCAACTTTAATGTAAATGGGGGTTTTACTGTATTATGAATTGGCAAAGTTCGGTATCATATTCAAATCAACGGAAATGTTTTTTAAAAGCTTAAAATGGTAGGCAAATGAATATTGATGAAAAAAGCAAAAAGTGGTCCGGATGATGTACGTGTTGTCAGAGTTTAAAGGATTAAGCAGATCAGTGACATTTATCATATTGCCGCATTTCATCGAAACCCGACAAACAATCTTACAAAATGACCAATGTGAGATATAAACTTTTAAAAAAAACTTTCAAGGGTTGGTAAAACGGTCTACAGCAGTGATGCACAACCTTTATCTTTTAGCGGGCCGCATAAAACAAATTTATCGTGGGTTCGGGCCGCAAAGAAAAAAATGATTTAAAGTACGCTCAATTCTTTTTTTACACAGAAAATATGCATGTTCCATGTAAAACAGCCTTAAAAACGTGTAAAAAAGATTAAGTGAATTTAGATAAATGAGTAATAGGTTCCATTTTATTATTTTGACCGTGTTATTTAGAAAATAAATAAGCCATGCAAAAAAAAGATCATGAGTACTTGCTTATTAAAAATCATTTCATTGTGAAATTTGTATGTTTCATTTATATGCAATTCATAAGTTAATGCGTTCATGGTCTTTGTTAATTTTTAACTTTTTCTAATTTGACATAATATTTGTAAGCCTGTTTCTATGAACCGATTTATTCTCCTTCATTGAAGAAAAAGCTTGCTTACATTTGTTTAATAAATGTTTTACGTGAAAAAAGTATGTTTGAGAATGAGATTTAAGGACCGCAACAAAATTCAAAAAGGGCCGCATGCGGCCCGCGGGCCGCGTTTGTGCATCACTGGTCTACGGCGACATTTGATGGTAAAAAAAAATAAATAATTCATGAACTTATTTACAAACTTTTGTGAAATTGATAAAATCGATTTGAATATAATTTTAAAAGCATTCCACTGATCATTTTGTACAATAAACTGTGAAGTTGAATAGAATAAAAATAAATCCTATCTAGGTAGATTTTATTAATTACACAAGTAATTATTGTTAACTTTTGCAACATTGAAATGACCTTCTGCTCTCTGTGAGTAGCGTGATTTGTTAATATTTTCGTTTACGGCTGTCACAAGTAAAAAAGCTTAAGAGCCATTATAAGACATATATTCAATGATATTTAATACATAATTGAATATTTGATTTCTGTGAAAAAACATCTGAATCAAAAAAGAAACACGTTTGTATAAAATGTTTAAAACTTTCATGCAATCAGTAATTTAAAAAAAAACTTTTGGGTGTTAAGAAAGAAAGAGTGTATTATATTAACAAAAGTGTATTTCTGCATCAATCAGTTATCTGATAGGTCAGCTCGTGAGCGATGATTAATGGTGCGCATTGCGATCGCAGGCGGGAAGACTCTCAAGGCGATATACTGTTTTGACGATTGTCAAAATCGACAGTTCCCGTCGGCTTGTTACCTTGGCGGGGGATGATCTCCGGCGACGGCACGTATGGCGCTCACAAAGGCGCCAATCCTTTTCCACAGTCCTCGGTAATCATAATGGCTCACCTGCCTGACCCACCGCTGTGGACGTCTACTCCGAATATTGAAAGAAAGAAAAAAAAATAACACATTGCGGAGAGCGGTAGCCGAAGAGCCTCCTTTTCTTCAGACGGAAGATTCGTTATCGATTGTGAATATCATTATTTGTCAATATACAGCTTTTAAAAAAGCAGATTAGCTCTGTCCGGATATTCCTACTGATGGATAAGCTTTCTTTGAATTCCTCGTAGATTCCTAAATGTTTTAATAATAATGTGTGTCGTTGAAGTGTTGAAAAAATGCTCTGTTTCTTCACAGTAATTCTGAAGCACTCGGGATGAAAGTATTCTCAGTAAAAAGTGAATAAATATCCTTACTGACAAAAGCCGTTAAAAAAATTCTTTCTAAATTTCTAGTTTAGAAAGATGCTAAACTTTTTTAAAAAATAATCCGTGTGGTAAATTATAGGAGTACATTATTCATATGAATGAAAAAAAATATATTTTCCGGAGCCGAATCAAATTCAACAGCGCTGCAAGTATCAGAGAAAAAAAGCTCACATGTTTTTGCTCGAAAGCCTTTTCACGAGGCGGTTAGTCATGCAAAATTTGCTGCGACGCGAGGAAGCCGGCGCATCTGCTGACGCTACATCGAGAGAGCGGTGATGAGAGTGCCCCGCCCGAGCTCTCTCTTTCTCGTGCTTCCTCCTGAGGGTGTCGCATTTCTTCTCTAGCTCCGTCCTCTTTTCCCTCACCGCTTTGCACGCCAGCACTTTTTCCAGCGGCTCCGCGTCTAGCTCCTCTGACAGGAGGGCCTCACCTGCAGTGGCGCTTTGCTCAGTCGACTGCAAAGGTAAAACCTCAACGTAAGCGTCAGGCACTATTGAAATATCGACAGGCGCGCTGCAAAGGAAGCCGAACCTGAGCGTTTTCCGAAACTCCGTGATCACCGCTCTCTCCGTCCGCGTGAACGGCAACCGAGAGGTCTCCGGAGGCGTCGGCAGCGTTGATGTCAGGCGAAGAAGAGGCGCCGCCCAGCGAGGGAGAAGCAGCGGTGGCAGCCCCGCCTGATGCTTGCAGGGAAGCCTGATGGGTGATACCGGCCACGCTGGCACGGTGCCTCGGGGACCAGCCTTTGCCGCTTCCCCCACCACCGGCGGCCATCCCGGCTGGCTGCTTTGTAGCTCCTCCGACAGTTGATGTACCATCTTTCTTCATCGTACCTGCGAACCGATAATACTTTATATTTACGCGCGAATATTTTATTTTTTAATAATACCTTTCAACCAAGAATTGACAGTGAATACCTTAAAAATGATAGCAATAGTAAAGATGTACATAGAAACATTGATACATCGTTTGTGATGCTCATTTACATATTTCTACGATTTTGACTTAACCTGTCTGGTACTGGAGTAAAAACATATGTAATATATGGGTGGCCAAAGTTTTTTTAAAAAAGGCGTTTTTTTGTTTTTTGTAAATTGTATTGTCATTTGATAGATATTTACCAAGTATTAGAAAAGGAATCTATAGTTATAAATAGTGTATATACCTGTTAGTAGTTCCAGGGGTTCACAACGGATGGTTTTGCACTTATATACATTTTTATTACTAATTTTTATTGTATCTAAAATTATGTAAGAATTATTTATTAAACACATAACACTGAATTATAATGTACACTATTCAACTCAGCAACTAAACTACCTAATATTGTTTTTTTTGTGTTAGGTTACAGACTCTACGCGTGGCATACATTTCGTTCGATAACATTTCGTCACATTAAAACTAAATCGGTAAAATCGTAATCTTTGAAATGAGTTTCGAAATGTTTGTAGGAATTGTAGTTTGTAGATGGCAGAACGTTACCCGTTTTTATAAGAATTCAATACGCTGTCAAAGGCAGGAACGTACACGTTCGGTGATAATGCTTTTGGTATGGTAAGTACCAACCGTACAGGTACGATCATAGTACTAAAAAGGTTAAAGGCGAAAAGTCATAAAATAGGTTTATTTTATGAATAATAAATTACTGATGTTTTTTTGTGTTATGTTCTCAACAATGATGTAAGTAATATGTAAATAATTCGCCCAACAAAAAAAAATACTAGTCGATTTAAAGAGATCCGGGCCCATGAAGATTTTGCATAATAGTGATTTTACAGCCTTGCCAGACTAAAATGGTAAAACTAATGTTAAGCTCCGTCTTCGAAAGCTGTATAATAAATGAGAATTGATCTTACCCGGAGTGTTACCGAGTTGATCTTGAGCGCCGTCCGTGTCCATGTCATCAGTGAGAACCGCCAATTGTTGCTCTCGCTTTTCCCTCTCGCTCTGGTATTTGATGGGGTTAGCCAGAGCTTCGGCGAGATCCGACAGTCCGTCCGGAACGTAATCCTGAATTGAGACATTGGATTATTAACCAGTCGAAATGATTTAAGAAATCAATTGATTCATGACAAATAAATGAAATGCCTGAAAATGACTATAACCTAAATCTAACAATGTAAGTCTTAACTTTTCTCTAAAAACAATATTTTGGGTTGTCGCACCACATTTTTTCTTCTCTTGTCGCAATCCTTCAATCACCCGTATTTTAATAAAACTTTCAAACCTCATTATCGAGCAAGCTACATACAATTGACCATGAGTCAACTCCGGTTGCGGAAGAAGAAGACCCACTCTATTAAATTTTTGACCCATGTACCTACTTTATTGTCATTTCATAAGCTAACTTTACCGGAAACTCCCGCCTTCAAGGATTAAAGGGAGCACTAACTATATCAGTGTTTCCCAACTTTATTTGTGCCACACCCAA
This sequence comes from Himalopsyche anomala, assembly GCA_031772345.1. Lineage (NCBI taxonomy): Eukaryota > Metazoa > Arthropoda > Insecta > Trichoptera > Rhyacophilidae > Himalopsyche > Himalopsyche anomala. The sequence continues at coordinate 11,237 of JAHZMQ010000088.1, read as the reverse complement.
TTTTGGCGTTTCAAAAATCTCCATGCAGACCCCCTACCCACCCACATAAAATCTAAATATTATTATTATTCACTTTTAGAGTGTCAATACTTGGTGGAAAGGTATTTTATTAGTAAAAACACAATATTCCTTTGTACTTCATTCCACTTTATTTAATATGTCAGGACCGGTTTCGCTCATTACGAGCATCGTCAACTGATCAGTTGACGATGCTCCTAATGAGCGAAACCGGTCCTGACATATTAAATAAAGTGGAATGAAGTACAAAGGAATATTGTGTTTTTACTAATATTATTATTATGCTTGTATGGTGACATAGCAAACGTTATTAAAAATTCTATGTTCTTGTTATTTGCTGATGATTTGAAACTTTTTTTGAAGGTTGTCTGTCACCTTAGATGATTGTCATCGTCTTCAGTCTGATATAGATAATATAATAGATTGGGGGCGGTGTAACAAACTCGATTTTAATATTGATAAATGCAATCTTTTATCCTTTACAAGAGGGTTGCGGGTGTTATTTTTCCGTTATTCAATGAATGGCCAAATTCTCTCGCGAATTTCATCAGTCAAAGATCTTGGCGTACAATTTGAGAGCAAACTAACATTCAATAATCACATTAAGATTACTTGCAAAAAAGCATTACAAATGTTGGGCTTTATCATTCGTACCACCAGAGTCTTTTCGGGAGTTAAAAATTCTAATATTAATGTATAACGCTTTGGTTCGAAGCAGAGAGTGGGTCAATTGTTTGAGCCCCAACAGGCTTGAAATATACCCTTATGGTGGATAAGATTCAGAAGAAATTTTTGAGACTTCTCTATATGAGGGTGTATGGATATTACCCGTGGCTTTATCCAACTGACTTTCTCTTAGGCATGCTTAACTTTCATAGTTTGAACGTTCGAAGAGAAATGCATCTGGCCATATTTTATTTATTACATTATTTCTTTTGACTTATACGAGGCCAAAATGAGAATTCCACCATTCTTGAGAATGTGAATCTAAATGTTCCTGATTATTTTTTGAGAAATTGTGCACATGAATTGTTTGTTCTCCCAAGGTGTAGAACCAAGCTGCCAATGGGGATGTCACTGGGGAGAGCTTTACGGTGTTCAACAATATTGCTTCGGATGTCAACATATTCCACGTAGACGTGGGTGAGTTCCGACGAATAATATTTTTTATGTATTAGAGTAGAGTTCGTCGGAGCTTACTCAGTTGACTTCCTTGCTATTTTTTTTCTATTTCTTTTAATATTGAATTGTACTATTTTTTTTTCTTCATTGTAAAAGTTTTAAATTTATAATTTGTCAACCTTGTGCAATGTTAATTAAATAAATAAATAAATAAATGCTCTTATTTCACTGTTATTCATTTAAAAAATTTGGAATCATTGATCACCTTTACAACAACCAAAAGAAACAGACTGGCCATGAGCAGCGGCTGACTTAGCTCGTTTCTGAGAGAGACGTGTCGATATCCGGGACACAGCCCCACCACCGGTAACACGCGGTGCCCGATGAACTTTCCACCTTCCTCGTAAGCAGAGAGACGAATGGACGCCAGCTCTGGAAGAACCACCTGCGAAAAGTCATCAAGGTTTATTTAAAACTCTAAATTGGGAATGGAAGATTTCACAGGTTAATATAAAAAATTCTTGTTACCTTCTTGAATACGAATGGTTCTTCTCCGTAGACAGGATTCATTCCGTTGTTGGCAATGATCTTAGTCCTGAACTTTTTCCGAACCGTGTCCGCAGGTAGACCGTACATGTCGACTTCGACATAGGTTCCCACACGGCGGTCGGTCAGGAACTGCCCGCTGATCACGGTCACCGACACCGTGCCGGCTATTATGCCGTCTACTGTTGATTCGGCGAACGGGTCCAGTCGTCTGAATTGTAAGGAATACGGATTAACAGAGAATTCAAAGTCTGAACGAATAACTTGGACACTGAAAACCTTAAACGGCAGTGCGACGTTAAATCATAATCCAACCTGTCTTTTCGTCTCATGAATTCTGGTTTGAGAAGATATCCACAACGAAGGTTGTACTCGAAGATTCCAAGGTTCAACTGCATCGCCAGATCCAGTGTCTGATAGTTCAGGGCCACCAGTTGACATCCAGCATTCCAGAACACCTGCAAAGACGGAATGAAAAGTTAATAAACGGTTGGAGCATAATTTATTATCTCACGGTAAGGATTGTCAAATATTGTTGATAACTGATCAGTGGCAGATTACCCTATAAGCAAATGAAGCGGGTGCATCATAGGGGTCTCAAAAATAACTTATATTATATAATCCGTATACTTCATGTTCAGATTTTAATTTATTTTTATTATTTTATATGGAATTTTCTGATGTTTTTATGTTATCTGAGAAAAAAGGTCTCCAAATTTTAGTTGAATGTTAAGTTTTGTGTCAATGTTTTGCATAATAAGATGGTAAAACCATTGACAATTCACTTCATAATATTATTATATTTTTAGCCAAACCAATGTTTTTTTCACGACTGATTAATTTTTCATGCAAAAAAAAACCTCCCGTTGAGGGCAACAGGCTTACAGGTAGTTAATATATTAAAATCATTGATGCTTGTGTAAGTGACCTGAGGCATAAAGTTGGAGCTGTCGAAACGAGTACCCGCAGGATAAACTCTGGAGAGTTGGTGTTTGTTATAGTTGACAAACTCTATCGGTCGCTCCTTCAGCAGAGTCGTCGCCTGTTTCTCGTCAAATGATGACATCTCGTAGAAGCGATTTTTTTCTGTAACATAACACAGTCAAAGGCTGAATCTTTGATCGACGGTAGGGAAAGATTTTATCAATATGAAAAACTATTGGGTGTGCAACTTTGCTTTCGCCATTTTCCTATAGATGGCTTTGGCGGTAAGTGGCAGTCGAAATAAATAGATCATAGACGCCACGCAATAAACTTGGGGACCAGCTCGGCGTAGTGTATAATGAGCTGTTTAAACTGACTGAAACAATCACAGGCGATCGTTATTTAACGCAATTAATGCGTTTAAACCGAGAGTTACGAGAGACACGATGAAGTTATTTTGCTGCATGACAATGCTCGACCCCGTGTTGCGAAAGTGGTCAAGATATACTTGGAAATGCTGAAATGGGTCCTACCCCACCCACTGTTTTCTCCCTCTGATTGTCGCTTGTTTCGATCAATGACACACGCCCTGGCCTACCAGCACTTCCGGTCTTATGAAGAAGTAAGAAATCGGATCGATTTGTGGATCGCTTCAAAAGATGACCAGTTTTTTCAATGCGGGATTCGTACACTGCCCGAAAGATGAGAGAATATAGTGGCCGGTGATGGAGAATACTTTGAATCATAAATGTATAACCAGTTTTTTACAATAGAAATCGAATTTCAGAAAAAAAAAAAAGCTTTCGCATTTTTGTTTTAACCTGTCTGGTACTATGACCGTACATGTACGGTTGGTAGTAACCATGTCAAAAGGACTATGACCGTACTCATATGTTCGCGCCGTTTTTTGACAGTCCATTGAGTTTTAATAAAAGTGGTTAACGTATTGCCATCTATGGAATATTCTTACAAACGTTTCCACAAATATTTCTAAGATTTCGATTTTATCGACTGACTTATAAGCTGATGAAATTTTGTCATACAGTAACGTATGGAACGCGTGGAGTCCGTAACCTTTTCGCGCGCTATCTATCTAAGTAAATATATAAGTATATTGCCGTGTGCGTGCTTTTGTGTGTAAGCTGTGACACTATATGGATTCGTATTTTAGTTAAAAATATTATCTGAATTATTTTCATCGCGTTTGTTGTTGCTCTTTGTTATTATACTTTATATAATATTGTGTGTGGTTCTATGTTTTGAGGAATACCACACAAAAAAGCAATATTAGGATGTTTAGTAACAATACTTTTAGTGTATAGTATAATTTAGTCGCCTGTGTGGTCTAGTGGTCAAGAACGTTGACTACCGCTACGGAGGGCACGGGTTCGAATCCCAGTACGGGACAGTTTTATAAATTGATTTTTCAATCGATTTATGAATTTCTGTCCGAAGGCATGGATGTATGTGATGTCTCGAATTCCCCCCTCCCAGCCATCCTATCCTATGAACGGGGCGTATCGAGAGCGATTAGCTAACCACTAGTCCTGTCCTAGCCCTTTCCTTCTATTCCTACTCTCTTTGGAAAAAAGAGAGGTTGAGCAACTGAGTAACAAGCATTTCTGTTGAGATAAACTCCATTAGGAGTCCATATGCTCCACATTGGGAGCGGACATGGAAAAAAAATAAATAAATAATAATTTAGTGTTGAGTGAAAATTACTCTATTTGGAACCAATAAAAAATAGTAACACAAATTTATTCAAGTGCAAAATCATCGGTTATGAACCCCTGGAATTACTATCGAATCTATTACGATTTTTATAGTAAACACTAAGCTCAGTTGATTCCTTTCCTTATATTTGGTTAATATGTACCAATTGACATTCAAATTTATTTAAAAAAATAAAAAATGAGATTTCTAAAAAAACTCAGGCCGCGCGTATATTCCATATAGTTTTCATCCAGTACCAGAAAGGTTAAAGGGAAACGCGTGTCATACACCGCAATAAGTGAATTTTAACAAAGTGACAATAAAATATGTTGAAAATATTATGACATACAGATAGAATTTATTCGACTTGAAGTTCACCATTGACAGCCTTGTGGCAATTTATCAATAGACTGTTCCGTGTTGCACAGTTGACATGTGTGCACTCCTCATATTCACATTCCGAAAGCATACAGTGATGACTTGATGAACTTTAAATCAGGTACTGATATAATATGGGGCATCGCATACTCCGAAAGTTGACAGGGTGTAAATGAAGCTCACTTTCAGAATTTTCAAAAGTATTGAAGTGCACGGGCTGCACGTAATTGACGAGAGCAGATATCTCGGCTCCCGCTTCCGTCTCCCTCGCCTGCTGCGCTTTGTCGCCGGCCGCAGCATCGGGAGCTGCCCCTTCGGGCACCGCCCCGGTTACCACGATGCCCACAGCTCCCGCTACTGTACCGCCGCCGGCCCCGGTTCCCTCCTCTTCTGATGAACTGTCGGTCTCCGATGACGCAGAACTGTCTTTAGAACCCTGTCGAATCAACTGCAAAGCAAAACATACAACAGTTAGTTATTGCTGATTATCATAGATTCACTGGTAAAATTATTTAGTTAAAATTTTTCAAAATCATACAATAACACATTTGTGATTGCGGTAGATAAACGGATTCATACCGTAACAGTTAAATAGAAGAGAGCTGATCAAACCTGGTGTACATGATGAGCAGGAATATCTCCATTTCCTTGGTGAGATGGAGGGACTTCGCCGATCTCGGAAATTCCAATAGCCGAAACGGTGGAAGCTTTTTTATGGTGATGATGATGATGCTTTTTCTTATTTTTAATAATAATTTTGCGGCGCAGAGTCGAAGGCGGTGGCAGCTCACCTCCTGTTAAATATAAATGAACATTAGGACATTATAAATTGACCGTTCTTTTAGACTCAGCGGAAGAGACAGAGCGAATCCTCACCGGGTTCGAGAGGGTGCGATTCGAGAGGCTTGTCCAGCAGCATATCGCCGAAGATGTCTCGGCAGTAGTTAGCGATCTTTGCCTGCTGGCGGGGATTGCAGTGGTTCTCGAAACTCAGAATAACAGGAAAGTCGGACGTTTTGAAAGCACTCTCAGCGATCGCCTCGAGGACATCCCTTGCACTTATCACTTGGACAAAAGTGTAGCCGTGAACGATCACAGGCTCATCGATACGCCCATTCCAAAAGTCCAATTCTACGCATCTGGAAAATCATTTGATTGAATTTAGTTCCAAAAAAAACTAATTTAAATCAGATATCCAGGTGTCCCCACTCCCTGACTTGGATTCCATGGAACGGCACCATCGCAGGGATACCATCAGAGGCTGGTTTGTGGGTCTGGCAGGGACGTTAGACCTACTTATTTTTTTCGAACATGAAATGGAGATAACCCAAGTCTCAACTCCTAACCAATGGACTATTCATTATTGGACACGGCGGATAGTGGATAAGCCAGCTTGCAAATGTGGCTCGATAAAGCAGGATGCTTTTAATGCATGGAGAAAAAGAAGAGCTAGACATGTCGATCCAACGCAACGCAACGGTTCATTGGACCGATCAGCCATAAATTATGTTGCAATGAAAGAGACTGAGGCTAATTGAATCTGTTATTAAATTTAAATCTTTCAAATTATGTGCATTCACACAAATTTTGTCACTAACGACCCGGGTTAACTGTGATCATATTTTAGTCCACACACTTCATATATGCACAACGTTCGGAGAGTAAACGTGTTTTAAGTGGCAAAAAGGAGTAGACATAAAGAATATGAAACCTGCATCCTGCCAAAAGACTCTGCCGGTATATCTCCACGCTGGACTTTCCAGTGAGCTGGTGACCCGTCAGATAAGTGTTGTGAGATGAATTTATGAAGTAATGGGACATGGGATGTTCCATGTCATCGCCCAGATCCAGTTTGCTTGCAGCTATTATCGGATTGTCTTCTGACATCAAATATCTGTTAACAAAGAAAGAACACAATAAATTGTTTTGCAAACTGCAGTCGTTATCGTGGCAATTCGCTGAAAGTGAAATATTACAAACATTATGAACATTTTTCTAAAATCAATTAATCAACTCGCCTGAGAAATCCGTCAAAACTCAGTTGCCCTTTTTGTGCGTTGAATTTATTCGGTTCGTGCTGATGGATGAGGTCCTTCGCTCGAGCCGTGTTGGCGTACGGATGAAGTATTTCGTTGAGGCGGGGGTCCCGCTGCGTTTTATTCAGAAATTCCACCAATTGAGAGGTGGACATGACGCGGCGCTTGGAGGTGCCGACTCTGAAAATCAAACAGACAAAGGGATATTGTTAAAATTAAGCCCATATCTTTTATATGCTGCGAGTGATCCGAAAGCCTCGTGTCTGAGGCTGACTTTTATGCGACACTTGAGCAAAAGAGAGGTGAGAATAAAAATAAAATAAGCGATATAACCTAAAAGGAATAAACTCACAGCTGCTCGAACACTTTCTCCACTTCCGAGCGTTGCGTGAGACTTTTATAGAAAGTGAAGAACTCTTCAAACTGGAACTTAGACGGGCTGATAATGTCATTCTTGCCGGATGGGAGACCGGACGCGTCCAATGCCTTCTCTACTTTTTTTCTATCATCTTTATTCTGTGCAAACAGCCTGACTATACTGAAATTCAAATACATTCGATGAGTAACAAATTTTCAGTGTGAGAATAATTTTACTCTAATTTTGGGTTATAATTGAATTAAATTGTTAAAAAATTAACCTTGAACGTCATTTTGTAAAGAAATATACATTTTCATATAATGACTCTTGCAGTAAGCTGCTGTCACTGCTTCGCCTGCCTGTACCTGCCAATTCTGTGGTGCGTCGCTCTACTCCTTACCGTATCGATGAGATGACAAGGCTTTCTTGATTGTACAGAGAATCCATTTTCACATTACGAGTAACCTCGATTCTATAGCAGGGCAAAACGAATGTTCCAGAATTCCCACAAGAGATCATAGTCTTTTAATAAGTCACAATCATTTTGCAAAAGACCCTTTAAAATTATAGATGACCAATAAATACATTACAATAATCTAATCTAAGATCATATTTGACATGCAAGTTTTTATCATATTTATTTTTGTCATTTGACACATCACGATGAAAAGGCAATGAAATTATAAATGAAATGAAATATTAAAACATGTGGCATCATTTTATATTGGAAGAAGAAGAAAGTGACAAAAGGTGGATTTACTTTTTAATGGGTATCTTTCCAGTTTTGTCGACAACGAGGGAGAGTTTGGTGTGAACTTTCTGCAAGAAGACAACAGTCGGGCTGTTGATGAGGCCCAGGTTGTAAGCCAGCCGGAAGATTTCGTCCGTCCATTGCTGCCAAACACAAAACAGAGGCAAAATGTTAAAATAGCAGATTGCAGGGTCATTCCTGCTGTAAGCAGAATTTCATATATTGTAGCACGTATTGAAATGAAAAGCTTTCCTTTTGCATTTGTTAATAAATAAGAATGCGTTCAAATGAAATTCGCAGAATGGGAAGGAAATGTTAATAGATTTTCGAATTTCAGTGCCTTCCATTTCGACCTGCCTCTGGCAGTGAGCGGTAAGAGCTTTATTCTAGCTTTTATTCGTCTAGTGACAGTTCCAGGTTCAAGAATTGGCAATTTTAATTTAAACATTTTATCTCAGGCATGAGAATACTCGATTGTCAACTCATGCTAACAGGAATTTCAATAAATTTGACAGATTGCCAATTAGAGCGAAAAGAAGTTTTTTTTTTATTTTTCTATACCAAAAGCAGTATCATTGTAGGTATGATATATGTGTTGAATAAAACTATTTTAGAAGTGACAAACAGTCAAGTGTTGAACCTTTAACCCTTAGAAATAAGTTATTTTCATAAAAACTGACACTCTTTTTTTGCATCAATCACTGAGAATATTATTATTCAAGTAATAATGGAGCAAGGCGCATTTTTTTTTTATTGATAAAATTATACTACAGAATACTATGATACTCTTGTATTCAATTTTAAGTGGAGACATTATAAATTCCAATGAATTCGGCAGTAACCTTGTGTAATTTGTAATTTAGGAATTGAAATCAAAATTCAGTTTTAGTTGTAAATGGCCCTTACGATAATTTATCTGAATATAATTCTTAAAAAGTCATAACAGGAGTCACAATTTTTTACACAACCCGCAGAATAACTGAGATATCAATAATAATTTTACCTATGAGAGGCATTATTTAAATTACTTTTACTACACATTTTTTGTCTAAAATAAAGAAAGTTTGTTGTAAAAGAGAAGTTGAGACAAGACGGAAGCGATAAGATAATTTTAAAAATATTCAAACATTCAGAAAACTACACAGACCTGAGCGATGTCCTTTTTGGTGCAGCAGAAATTGACAAATGTCAGATTGACAAAATCGGCACCGTAGCAAATTGTGACCGTCTTTTCCTCCAGCGTGTCTTGAGAGCCCATGGTCACTATCTGACGCAGCTTCGGGTCCTGAAAAAAGTCAATGAATTATCGATGAATGACTGAAATTTTTCAAAAATCTTATGCAAAGTATCCTCAACTGAGGATAAATAATTATTCTCAAACAGTTTCAAATACGGGTTCCATAATAAACATAGATATGATTTAACAGACCCAGTGAAACGATAAGGTTGAGTTATCGTTTGTCGTTTCTCGGTCACTCTCTTAATCTATACTCGTCCATTGGAACTGCTTAATCCTCATATAAAAAAATATTTATACCTATAAATTGATTCAGTGTTAGTTAGCATGGAAGATTTGAAGATCAGCATAAATGAATTTGTCTAAATAAATTCAACAGACAGCGACAGTAGCTTTCCTATCTTTTAGTGAACATTTTAGTTAAATTACGATTCTATCTTATCTAACTTTTCCATGTCATTGTTTTCTTCATATGTGCATCAAATATTTTCAAACAATTTTAGACTTTCTAGACTTTTGATATTTACTCTTTCCTATCTATTATTTATAAGTTTTCTAATTTAAGCCGTGTGAATACATTTATTTTTTTGTCATAGCAGAAAATTTATTTAAATGAAATAAAGTGAAATTTGTTTGTTTAAGCCAGCGTTGTCCAACAGAAATCGTTTGATGGACCAAATAAAATATTACCGGTATTTGGTGGGAAGCAAAAAAAAAACAAAACAAACAAACGTATTAAAAACAATGTATTAATTAATAATTACCATGCAATCATGATACCTTTTTTTATTTTAAAAGCAGCCAAACAATTATCAAAACATTTTATTTACTTAATTAATAATTAATGTGACACTTTTCTGATACTATTTGATATTTTTTATATCAACTGGTAATTTATTTGATGCACATCGCAGTTTATTGGTCAAGTTTTCATCAGCCAGCCTGTTACGACAGCCGGCCCGCGGGTCGCGTGTTGGACATCGCTGGGTTAAGCTATATTATATATGATATTACGTATCGCATATTGAAAATTAAAAAAATTTACACTAGTACGTGAATTGTGGCATCATAAAATTTAATCAAAGTTAAAATGGTCTGAAAACAATGTACAGTCAGTAACATCAGATGTTAAAGTGATTGGAGCGAAAGCAAAATATGGAAGACATTAACGGTGGCACCTGATGTTTCATGTTTATGCCTGTGTAAACATTGAAGTGTGAGGAAGCAATAAATAACGAGCGAAGGTGGCGACCGGACGTCAAATGAAATACGATCTCAAACAGGTGAACGTCACTCGGAGAGGGCACTCTGTCAAGATAACCACCGTGCTAATTGATTTGCAGTTATGCTTATCTCTCAGTGACGATAATGTTAGGTTTGTTTCTGTACAAACAAGAGCTAAGAGACTTCTGACATTTCAACAATGCAAATTTTATGCGTGCATGCATACACTTATTTTGGACAGTCTGAAAAACTCAACACGCTATTGTATCGGACGGTCTCCATACTCGAAACGTAATTGTGTTGAGTATTTCAGATCGTTCAAAATAAGTGTTACGTGCGTGGGAATAGCACTGCAGATCAAACTTCTCTCCAATGAACTGTCAATTTAGATGAGCTATAAACCAGTGTTCTTCAACCTATAGTCCGTGAAGACTTTTACGTTTCGAAAAATTTTCAACTTGATCCTCGATGTTGATGCAAAATGGTGAATGTACTGCCTTCTGATATCTTTAAGGTGTCGGCTATCATACGCAACTTCAATTTAAGATCGGTCAAAACTATTTGGTGGACTTTTTTATGTTTTCTGGAACAGCTGTTAAATTTGAGCGACCAAAACTTTCTGTTCAGAAATCATGAAATAAGTGTTCAGAAATCAGCAAACCACTTCTCTACCATTTGTCTCGATGGAACAGAGTCCGAATAACACTTGTCAAGCCATTGCTTTGCTTGAACGGTATTTTTTCCTATTAACCGCTTCAGTACCGTAAGGCCACTGGTGGCCGCTACATAGACGCACCACTAATACCGTAAGGACACTTTGTTTTAAAAATTATTCCAGTAGGAATTTTAACAATATTTCTTTTTGTGTGATAGTGTATAGATGTAGCTAGATCTATACACTATCTCTGCAAGAAAAATGAACCTTCTGCC
>JAHZMQ010000087.1:0-25000 GCA_031772345.1 Himalopsyche anomala | reverse complement strand
ATGGAAGATATAATTTGCAGTAGCTTTATTCCTCAAAACACAGAGGAATAAGGAAAAAAAATATTGGGTGTAATACTTACGACGAGATTTTCTTTCCCTCCGAGTTTTTTTTCATTTCCCTATTATAATGTTCTGCAGATGATACATTAAAGATTGACCCTCTTATTTCTATCTCCATGGTTAATCTTTCTGTATCGAAATCCATAGTTATTGAATGTCAAAAATGAGAATATAGGAACGACAACATGGGGTAAATTCTGAATAAAAACTGGTTGTGGCAGAACGTGTGATAAGAAACAATCTATTCCATTGGTCGTCCTCCACTCTGGTCATCGAGTGAGTTGCTCAAGTTTTCTCAGTCTATGGTTACCATGTGCATAAATGTTAATATGCTTTCTTCTGCCTAGTGGTTGCCGGAGACCAGTTGCCAATGCGTAAAAGCTGTTAGTTGCATAATTTCATTTAATAAATTAGGTACAAAGAATGTGAGCCAATGGTGCTATCAAGTTTATAAGAATCCTCCCATTTATGATTTTGTTATTGTGTCAACAATATATAATATTAATTTCCTTAATTTGATGTTCAAAAGTTTTATAGCAATACACAGTCCACTAGGCAAGCATATTGTAGCGAAGTCGTCTTTGAACTGGTAACGAAAATAAAATTCATTTAGTTCAGTGTCATGAGAATATTGTATTCGTAGAATCGATCGGCGGTCAACGTCGAGCGCGCCTCCAATAAAAATGTGACAACCGCCGAGACAACGGCGCGGAGACATGTTGAAATAATACAATTCGTTATTGCAAACTAAACTCATGTGGACGTCATTTACGCGTGAGAGGTGCAAAGTTCGAAATTCGAAAATGTCTTGCGCGAAATATAAGGGAGAGTTGTGGTCACTGCATTGCGATTGGATGATTTTAATTCATGATGCCTTTTTTGAAAAATATGTATGTTCGACTTAAATTCATAAGTCGATTTTGAATGCTCACAAGTAGTGAGGGATATTTAATGTGGAACTTAACTGTCAGTTCAGAGAGGAAAGGCATTATATTGCTTAAACGAGAGCTATATCTCTTCAATTGAGGCTATTATTTGCAAACACAGCTCGTTCCAAAATGGTTAAATAAAACTTGAATTTTTCTTTGTAAATAATATATCTACATTCAAAAGTACAAGTAAAGTTTTTTTAAATAAGATGTTCATCAATTAATTTTAAATAAGATGTACCAGAAAAACCTTTGGGAAGTCAATTTGCAGTCATTTAAATGAGCAGCCAACAATACAAAGTATGTTGGATTATACTGATATACCTATACATTATTGAAAACTGAAGGTAATATATGTTTATATAAGGTGCCTAATAATAATTAACATTTCAAGTAGATATGTATATTATATGAACCAAAAATAAATGTTACAATTTAATAACAAAATGGGGAATAAAGGAATGGATTCTCGCGTAGTCCCGTTTTCTATAAGTAACATAGCTGTGTGATGATAGTATTATTTTAGCGTGATGGTAGAATTTCGGCAATGGCGATTTTGTCGTCATATTGGTCAATCTGATTTGCAAAAAATGTTACGTAATGTGGTAGGCAGCTCAACGACATGCTGCAAATATTCTACTTCAATTCAATTATTGAAATCGAGAGGTTTTTATGTTAATTAAACATTGCTAATCTGGTGCAATCACAGTCGGCCGACGCAACATGGAAATCGATGTTCTGTACACACTGCACGTTGCATCGATGTATTTATTACTTTTGACACCGGAAATTATTCAGGTTGGCATTTTTAACACCTCGCCTTCCAAAAACTAGTGGAGTCCTTAATTTTATTGTTTAGGTATACATTTAAAATAGATAAAAAGTCAGTTGTTAATTTATGACAAAAAATAAAATAAAGGTAAGAAGCTGTAAGTTGAATTCCGTTAATTTTTGAGTATGCGAGCAGTTACATTTAAAACAATATTTTAAAATCGAGTGATCAACGTCGTTGACTTCGGTTACGGAGGTCACAGGGTCGAATCACAGTACGGACAGTTTTATAAATTGATTTTTCAAAAGATTTGTGAATTTCTGGTCGAAGGTATGGATGTTTATGATCTTGAATTCCCCCTCCCACCCATTATATCCTAAGAAACTAGGCGTAGCGACTGTGATTTTATTAAGCCACTGGTTTTGTCCTAGCCTCAGTGGTGGATTAAGCACATGGGAGGCCTCAGGCGCAATAAAATTTTGAGGCCCTGTTTTTTGGAAAACACAAAATCGTCAGAAAATTCCAAGTAAAATATTTAAAATCTGAACGAAAAGTATATGGGTTATATTATAAAGCAATTTTTGAGGCTCCTAAGATTCGGAGGCCCCATGCGCGCGCCTCTTGCGCTTATAGACTAATCCGTCACTGCCTAGCCTTATTCTACTAAACCTACTCTCTTTGGAAACAATGAGAGGCTGAGCAACTGAGAACAAGTAATTATTTTAGAAACACTTTGGTTGAGATAAACTCCATTATGCGCCATATGGTAAAAAAGGAACACAGTTAGTGAAATGATAGCCACGAAGTATGTTCATTTTCATTTCCATATAGTTATCGTTAAATCCATATATACTTAAAAACTAGGTTTTCTGACTTAATGTTTTTTGGCATTTTAGCAAAGATTATTTGGAACAAAGAAACAAAAGGATATGTTTATACTGTAAAAAAAAGCCGCCTGTGTGGTCGAGTGGTCAACGTCGTTGGCTTCGGCTACGGAGGTCACGGGTTCGAATCCCAGTACGGACAGTTTTATAAATTGATTTTTCAATCAATTTATGAATTTCTGTTCGAAGGCATGGATGTATGTGATGTCTTGAATTCCCCCCTCTCACCCATCCTATCCTATGAACGGGGCGTATGGAGAGCGACTAACTAACCACTAGTCCTGTCCTAGCCCTATCCTTCTATTCCTATTCTCTAGAAAAAGAGAGGTTGAGCAACTGAGTAACAAGCAGTTCCCGTAGAAACACTTCTGTTGAGATAAAATCCATTAGGAGTCCATATGATCCTCATTGGGAGCGGACATGGTATATAAAAAGAAATACTGTAAACGATTTTTCATGAAATCCATCGAAATGATCATGTGTTGTATTCGTTCACATTTTTTTGTTGTATTTAAGACAATTTTTGAATTTTAATCAGGCAGCTCTGTTGCAGATATTGACACCAATTTAACGAGACATTGACACCGATATAATACATTTGCCAACTGTTTAAAAATAATTTTTGATTGTTTTGACATCGGGTTGGCTGAATAAATTACCCATTTATTAATCCACTTCGCCGGATTCGCAAATAATGCGTGGTGCGAAATCTGAATGAAATAAAAAATTATCGATTTGTAGATCTAGATTTTTTTACAAACTTGTGATTACAGTAAGTGGTTAACCAGTGTGTCATCAGTCGTCCTCAATCTTTCACTATTTCTGCGTGTACAATGTTTATCAATTATATTTATACGCGATACCCTTTTATTCAGATATTTCATAGTGGACTTACACAACTGAACAGCTAGCTACACGTTCATATTTTCGGTGGATTCAGCGGTAACTTTGTGTTCACTTCTAAAATGAAATTTAATTTGATAACTTTTTTATTCCACATGTTGTGTTACAAACTGTGACACGTGTTTCGTCTCTTTAAAAAGCATAATCAGGCAGATCGTCGTAAGGTTTACGATTAAACTAAATATTGATTCAAAAGAGGTATAAGTTATAAAACAAAAGTCGGGTTCTTTTTCGTTTCCATTAATAGAAATGAAACATTATATGATATAGAATAAATTGTTTAATTTATTTTTCATCAATATTATCAATCTTTATTTCTTAAAAAAATGTACTCATCTCGGGACCAGTTTCGGGATCCCGGGATTAACATTTTGGCTCGGTATTGGATTCCCTAATCCTGATATTTATTGTTCAGATTCAGCGGCTTCAAGCACACGCTTTATGCACTATTGGAGTAATCCGCCACTAGTTTTCAATCGATTTATGAATTCGTCACCAAGGACATGGATGCTTGTGATGCTTACATTACTTCCAGCCTACCGCCGATTAAAGCCAAAAAAACTTTTGATAAAATATTATAATAAGAGGTATTTGTAGTATGATTGTTATTCATTCATTCAGGTTCGCTTTTCAACTTGGACAAGGATAAAAGACTGGTTAAAAAAATGATGCGTCACTGTCAAATAAAATGTAGCAGTGAAACTATGAATAAACTAATCAACAATGAGAATTAAAACTAAATGAAAATTTGGAGGCCACCCCCCAGGCTTTGTGGGTACACCTAGCATATTACGTCACAATAATGACACAAAAAATATTAAACACTAACTTTAAATCAATTTAATTCAATCACAAATAAAAATTGAATTTATTTAAGTATATTAAACGTTATAAATACATATATTTTTATAATAATATAAGCATTTTTTTTTTACAATAACATGATAGTAAAAAACGTTAATAGTATTAAAGTAAACAATTGCCCACGTTATACTTAACCATAGCCAGTAAAAGCAATTTATTTTTACGATAATGGCAGCACTCAAATGCATGTAATCGGTGATGCTTAGTAACAGTAATGGATAATCACTCAATTTATCAGGTGCCTCGATATTAAGCCGTTCATTTTTATGAGCATAATAATTGGGAGGGAATACTTAGTTACCAATATCAAATTATTACAGTGGCGTGACCAGACGTATATTTACAATAATCCAGCCCGAAAAAAAATATCTATTCTTTTTCGCCGTAAAGAATAGAATGATAATCAATTATTATAATATAATAGTCTTTATGTTGATTTTTCAATCGATTTGTATTGCTATCAAGAGACAGACACATATGATTTTTTTTTGTGCTCACGAGGCTTTCGTCAGTTATTTCCTAACACAAAGCGTTCAATTGAAAGAATCTATTATGTACCTACACAAGATATACATAAATAGCATGACGAGTAAATAAACTACACGTATAATATACTCAAAGAAAATACGTCTAAGAAATGAGGGGAGGTATTCAATAAATATAATAAGCTGAAGAGTTTCAGATCGAATAGTACATACTTGATGTAAGATATTCAAATTACATTTTTTATCTACTATTATTAGGGGGGTGTTAAAATGCATTTTTTTCTGTATAAAAGCTGCATTGATATACTGGGAGACTATATTTAAAAGCTTTGTTTGATTCTTCTCCGCACACTTTTATATGTTTACACACGAAATATTTAATACATGTTATATCTTTTTTCCAGTTTTCTTATTCCAGAAAAAAATATAATTCTATAGGTTGAATATAAACAGAAATATTCGGTATGTTTTCTTTTGCGGAGAATTCGTGTATGGATGAATGAATCCATTTACCAAATAAAAGATGATGAAGAATTTTTAATAATCAAGGTTTTTTTAATCAATAACAGACGCATGTTTATGACGGACTGAATTTAAATCTTTTTAATCGCCAGAAATGTTTGACACGTTAATATGTTAGATTCTACTGACGACTTTTGTTTGTAATTATAGTCCTGTGTTGTTGAATTTCTTGTTACTAGGAAATTTGTTATTTGTTTTTTTTTTCTTGAAATCGTAGAAAATATTAGAGTAAAAATACATGTAGTGTTCGTTCTTTTTAGTGGATCGTGTAAAAAAAGAGTTAAGTGTATATGCAATTAACAATACTTTTGATGACTGCTAGTATTATATACATTTAATATTCGAAAGTTATATAATACATTGTCCTTAAATTACTATTCGATACATAATATACAAATCAACTGTTACCTGAGATTAATCATTTCATTGATGTAATTGAAGTGATGTAAAGCTGTGATATGAAATAAATAAAAAAATGGGGGCACAGAAAAAAGCCTACTTTTGCACGCGGACATTCAAGGACCCACGCACGACCCTGACTACCACACATTTGTTTTATTGCTTACAATAATCGCACCCAGCGGCCATAAATATTTAAAAGAAAAAACTTAAATAAGTCTTACTTATATGTTTGTATAACATGATATAAATTAAGATTTGATTTACTTTTTATCACATGGTTGTCATAGTTTAAACGAAATACACTGAGCCTTCGTGCAACACGGTTTATCTACAACACGGCTTCAAATTAACAATGATTTAGGTATATTTAGTCGTATGACATGATATTTTTTCGGGATGGAATTCGACTAAATATCAAAACTGTGCAGTCGGAAATTTAGAGTCGTGGGTTTTGGGTGAAGTTCGAGTTGGAGTTGGAGTAAAAATACGGGCGACTCTGACCGCTTTTTAAAAAATTAAATAAACAAAAAGTTATTAACTTATGTAAATATTAAAAAATACGCATATTTGTAAATTTCGTTTTTTTTTCAATCGGAGTTAGACCATTTGTATATGTCAAAGTCAGAGTTTCACCCTTGTCTCATTAGACAGCAATGCTAAATATTCAAGATACTAAAAGTACGCACTTTTAACCTTTAAGTCCCGATGGGGTGTATTCATATTGTGAAATTCTTATTATTTCAAACATTCGCTAAATACCAATAATATCTTACAAATATTTATTGTAATCTTTAATGATTTCTCGGTAATGCAATGAAAATATATCATATTTAATCGGTCCTCGATCCTTTTTCAACGTTTCGGTAATTAAGTGTTAATGAAAAAGTGATGGTTAAAAATGTAGCTTAATGAAATAGATAATGATTGCAGCGACACATACTATAGTTTTTGTAACGAAAAAATAATTTTAGATGAACTTTGATCTTCGTATTACACGGATTTACATTACACGACGTTTGCATTTAACTATTTGGCTGTGTCTAATGATAATAAATGATAATAAAAAAATGATGTTGTACTATAATATTCTTCAAAATCATTTTCTAATGCATTTTTTCCTTACTCATGATATGCTTAAAAGAAGGCAGAATTGAATAAAATATACAATTTTTAATTTAAATCTGAAAACTACATTCAAAAGCGTTTATTGCTGATCACGGTATTAGCGTGTTAAAATAATCATTTTTTAATTCACTGTAGTTATGACTTATGAGATTGGACGTTGGTAGTTGTCGCTTACATAATATGAGTATTCCAAACAACTTATCATCCGACAAGGTCCCTTGAAACATTATTATAAAATGCCGTGTAAAAAAACCTATCCCAACAAGAAGGTTGTCTAAAAACCAGGGCTGTGGAGTCGCGTGAAAAAAAGACGACTCCGACTCTGACTCCGAGGAAATTTTTCAATAATTTCATTTTAACTTATATGTATGATGGTATACTATTATAGATCATCTTTAGTCAGCCAAACATGAAATGTTAACACTTTTGACTATTTTGTTTGAATACACATCATTAAATATATTTTTCAAAAAAAAATCGAGCCGCTCATTTTTCACGACTCCGACTCCAACTCCGGCTAAAATACCGCGACTCCGACTCCGACTCCACAGCCCTGCTAAAAACTGAACATAATAGCTTAATTTGTCAGGTTATCGTTAAAAAAGCTGTATTTCGTGTAACATTGTAAACAATGTTATCCGGCATTGAAAATAATATAACAATGATATTTAAAATATTTCAATGCTACGAATAATATGTTTGTGAAAATTGACATTTATGAATAAAAAAAAAAAATGTATTTATCTTGAATGAATATTCACGGGCAATAAATTTTTGTGTTGCATTGATAACTATTTGGTACCATGATGCATTTATTTATACATCGGCCATTTTGTGATAGCTGTCAAAATTCAAATTGAGAAGTAATTCGCTATAAATTATTTTACTATGAATCATAAAATAATCTAATACTTTGGTGTTGTGATGGGAAGCCCAGAAAAGTATTAGCTTCTGTATAGTATTAAAAAAATCACAATTTTCATTCGTACTAATTCCCACTTTTATTGACTAAGATCAGGACCGGTTTTGCTCATGGCATTATCAACTGATAAAAAATATAATTTAACAGTGATATTTATACAAAAACAAATTGAAATAAAAAGGTTTAATAAACAATTCAAAGAATTTACAAATTACAGTAGAAATAATGAATAAGTGACTCTAAACTAAGTCAAATTAAAAAAAATAACATCTAATTACAAAAATCATCACAGGGTAATAATGTTACAGTGGTCACCGGTGACTAATGGTAATTTCAAACATAATTACAATTTCCGAAATTTTGTATTTATATTAATATTATAAATGAAAAAAGCCGAATATGCTTTAAAATTGATTATTCGAATATTCGACTGGAATTTGTATTCACTACCCGTTACAAGTAACAGTGAAATTGCTTCTCTGACGGCCACTTCTATTAAGACTTTTACGAAATGAAAAATGAAACAAATGAATCTCGTTGGAGAACAGATAAATACAGTGGAACCCCCAATTACACTACCCCAAATTACGCGCTGGCTTGAAATATTTTCCGCAAATCCCCTAATTGAACGGTCGCATTCCATTGTCGTTACTACGAGACGGTCGTCTGTGCCGCGCATACAGTCAAATGTTGGCTAGTGTCTGTGTATTCAACACGAGTCAGGCTTTACACGTATAGTGGGCGACTGTCTATGTGTAGGATTTTTGCACCCTTTGCATTTTATCACTTGGTAACTAAATATTTCGTCAATATTTTTTTTTTTTGCAAAACTAAAGGAAATCTTAGTTTTTCTTTTTTTGCGGAAAAAGCCAAATCCCTAATTTTGTATGAGACTCACACCTCCAATTACACTACCCCGAATTACACTGTCCTGACTTTAGTGTAAATGGGGGTTTTACTATAGATGTAATATTAGTTTTACCTTGCACTGATTTATGAGATGTTACAACAATATATTAAATACAAGTATAGACATGCATACAATTTGTCTTATTTTGTGTTCGATACAAAATTGAATTTAAAATACATAATATAATCATGGTACATTTTATTATAATATATTTATATACGTGAATGCGTTTTTAAAAGTCTTGACAGACAAAAGACGAGCTCTAGGCCAACAATAAGGAAAATTCATCTCAAACTTTCAACTGTCAATTCGAGGGGACGCAAAATAAACGCATGCTAATTTTGCGGTGACCATCTTCTCAATATTTAAAAAAAAGAAACAGGAAACAGTTTTGACAGTAAAGTTTACCTGTTTTCTTTCTGTAAACCAAAAAGTATTTTCAAAAAACATTATTTTGTTAAAAAATTATACCGACAAATGTTATTTCTATTGTTTTACTTTCTGAAAATGGTATATTGTTCATAATTGAATATATAATAGATTAAAGTTTTCACTGTCAATATTAAAAAAACAAACACTCTTTTGTACGAATTTCAAATTTACGAAATTGGATTGGAAGACTAGTTTTGCTCGTTTTGTGTGGCTAAAAGTTGTCATTTTACTATTTTTATTTCATCTATATTATTTACAAGCCTGCAGCAAGTGATAACTGAATGTTTCTTCAAATTATGGGGAGTATTTGCACTTCACCTCGCCGTCCCCTAGCCCTTAAAATTAATTGAATAGATTACATGTGTACATGGTCACTCTCATAAGCCAAATTTTGAACTGACTCGGGAATGCTGCGAATTTACCATTAAACCAAAAAAAATAATATTGTAGTGTCGCAACTTTACTTAAAAAATACATAACTCTTTATTTTCATTTGATTACATTGAAAGTTTTGAATGTACACATTACCCGTACGTTAAGGTTGCGACAAGCATCTCTGAACCACAACAACGAAATGTAAGTCATGGCGTGAACAGTGGCGGACTATGCACATGGGAGACCCCAGGCGCAATTAAATTTGGATGTCCTGTTTTTCGAATAACAAAAAAACGTCAGAAAATTCCAAGTAGAATAACAAAAATGTAAAAAAATCTCTAACAAGTTAAAAGTTACATTAATTAAACTATTTTTAAAATCCCAAGATTCGGAGGCCCCAAACGCCCGCCTCATATACTCCGCCACTGGGTGTGAATACTGCTTATAAAACGGACAGTGAACGCTTCAATGAAAAATAAAAATAAACAGTATGAACCAAGGCACTAGATATTTAGATTTTTTTAAAATTATGATTCCTCGATTATGAATGAACTCGTCGAGTTTTCGTTTAAATCATTCCCGAGAAAAGAACGAATCACGAACACCTATATTTAACAAAGAACTCAACATACATATATTTGAAGATTTGGTTGGGAGTGTTTGAACTCTTAAACGACTAATGTCAATTTTTTGAGATGTGTGGTCACCGTGTTTATAATGGCAACATTTGATTAAATCGTGGTGATAGTGTCAATGTTATTTCTTATGTCACAGCCAAGCGACTGTTGCACAACGTCACAGTCAAGGTTTTTGTTGTAAAACACGCCACACCGTTGATTATATCACTCTATCAGATTGCCATGATTTCAAAGTTGATTTTTGGAGCAATAAAAAAATTTCTTTTGCATACAGATGTCGAGGTATCGGAACGCAGCGTGGCAGGCGAGCCGGTCCGGCCTGACCCTGATATAGTAGAACATTATCACGGACAAGGCTCGTTATTATAATAATCAAATAACTGTGGATAGCAAAATTGTTTTTCTTAGCGATGTCCGCTCCACTTATGGAGCGGAGGACGTTTGTTTTATTTTTTCACTTTTCATAGACGATAATAAATTGTCAACGGCAGCCACTGATAATGCTTGACAACAGTGCTTGTCAACTTAGTGGTGTAAGCCAGTGCTTCCCAACCTTTTTCACGCCACTGACCCCTAAATCTGAAAACAATAATCTGCGGACCCCCAATTTTTTTTTATTTCACATGTTCATATTTTATCACAAAGAATGAAAAATTTTGCGGACCTCCGCGAAAAACCTGCGGACCCCAGGTTGGGAAGCACTGGTGTAAGCGACACACACAAATTGTTAAAATAAGAACACATTATGGTGGCACGTAAAAATCGCGGACGACGAAATTGCGCATAGCAAAAGAACACATGATAAAGACGCGCAGAGCTACATAATTTATTTGAATCTATCACATAATTTATTTTAAATGCAGAATTATTATACAATTTTTTTTATTTTTTTTATTTATTTATTTAATTAACATTGCAAAAGGTTGACAAATTATAAATTTAAAACTTTTACAATAGAGAAAAAAAATAGTACAATTTAATATTAAAATCAGTAGAAAAAAAAATGGCAAAGAAGTCAACTGAGTAAGCTCCGACGAACTCTACTTTAATACATAAAAAATAGTATTCGTCGGAACTCACCCACGTCTACGTGGAATATGTCGACATCCGAAGCAATATTGTTGAACACCGTTAAAGCTCTCCCCAGTGGCATCCCCATTGGCAGGCTGGTTCTACACCTTGGGAGAACAAACAATTCATGTCCACGATTTCTCAAAAAATAATCAGGAACATTTAGATTCACATTCTCAAGAATGGTGGAATTCTCATTTTGGCCACGTATAAGTCGAAAGAAATATATGGCCAGATACATTTCTCTTCGAACATTCAAACTATTGAAGTTAAGCATGCCTAAGAGAAAGTCAGTTGGATAAAGCCATGGGTAATATCCATACACCCTCATATAGAAAAGTCTCAAAAATTTCTTCTGAATCTTCTCCACCATAAGGGTATATTTCGAGCATCTTGGGGCCCAAACAATTGACCCACTCTCAAGTCTGCTTCGAACCAAAGCGTTGTACATTAATATTAGAACTTTAACTCCCGAAAAGACTCTGGTGGTACGGATGATAAAGCCCAACATTTGTAATGTTTTCTTGCAAGTAATCTTAATGTGATTATTGAATGTTAGTTTGCTCTCAAATTGTACGCCAAGATTAGGGAATCCAATCCCGGAGCCTTTTTCCAATCCCGGGATTGAGATAAATTTACCGAGGAATTTTAAATCTCCGATTTGGTATACTGGACAATTTGCCAATTTCATCTCACTTTTCGAGATTTACTCCTACTTTCTCAATCCCGACGGGATCCCGGGATTACGGGATCCCGGATCCCGGGATTGGATGCCCTAGCCAAGATCTCTGACTGATGAAATTCGCGAGAGAATTCGGCCATTCATTGAATAACGGAAAAATAACACTCGCGACCCTCTTGTAAAGGATAAAAGATTGCATTTATCAATATTGAAATCGAGTTTGTTACACCGCCCCCAATCTATTATATTATCTATATCAGACTGAAGACGATGACATACGTATATAATATAAACAACACTTTAGAAATAATAATTTAACTAATTAATAGTTGACAATAAAGTAAAACGGAAATCATCTGCAATATAATGTAATACATATGTAATGAGGAATATAAAAAATAGTTAATTCGAATAATATGATTTTGAAATCATATAATAATATTTTATTTTAAAAAATCGAGAAATACAAAAACTAAGCAAAATTATTTGATTTTTTTTAAATTCACTCGAGATTAACTCGGGGAGAATTGACATTGACCTTACCGGGAAACGAACCCAAGCCCGCCTGATCGATAGAGCAAGTTCTAACGAACGTGACATAAGCGGGTGAAATAAATGAGAAGTCGACAGATATACATGTACTGTTATGCATTATTGTGATAGCATTATTGTTAGATATTAATAAGAATTTCTACCTTTTTACAACAGTGTTGTCAAGTAAATGATGCTATTGCAACATAGATAACATACAATCATTTGAAAACCTTTTCGCGTAAAATAATCGCAATGGCATGAAGATTATAAAATACATTTTTTTCCTATTTTTGCGTTCGAAGCAATGTCGTGATCGGTAATATTACGGCGTTCATTTGGATTTTTTTAAATTTTGGAAAACTGCAATATGACTTTCACTATATCGACTGTGGAAAGGAAAAAGGACGTAACCCACACATATCAAATTTTACAGGAGGCGCTAAAAACGTGTTTTGATGATTTTGTGACATATGCAAATTATGAATTATACACAACCTTTAAGTGCACAGAGACTTCTAAAATGGTGTTTAATTGACACAACCTAATATTAATTTTAGAAATTGTCTCGGAAAAACTTTTATTTCAGTGTTTTTTCTTGGTTGTAATTTTTTACAAGATCATCTTTTTCAAACTTAAAAGCTAAATTGAGATACTTATTCGGCAATTTTAGCTTCCATCCTTTTGATAGAATGTGTGTCGAGTTGTATACATTGTGATTATCGAAAAAAAGCTGTTTTGGAAAATTGAGGGTTACGTCTTTTTTCCTTTCCACAGTCGATATGTACTCAATTGCATGATTAAATGTTGGAGTCACTAAACTGACGCGTTTTTTTTAAATTACCCTGTGGATTTTTATTCAAGCACTGCTTGTGATATTTTCATAACTCTTCAACCCCCCCTATTTATAATTTCGAAAACCCTACTGTCCATTTTCGTAACCACTCTTCCGTATTGCCACCTTCTGACTTTCCGTCAGTTTTGGTGAAAAAAAATACTGCGTTATCAGTTTTTACGTTAATATTATATTTATATGCTAAATGGAAAAGAATGAAAATATTATTTGGTGTTTTATGTAACGTTTTATACGGTAAATATGATTTACAGCGTGCAATTCTTTTTCTATCTGAAAACTAACTCAATGCCGCTAATAAAATATGCAACTCTGTTGAAACTTTAATTACAAAAAAAAAAAATGCCAAATAATCATAAATGGTAATCAAGGAAACCGTCAATTTACGCGTAATAGAAATGCCAGTATGATCATTAACTAGTCTGAAAAAGTCAATATAACATGTCAAACGGAACTCCTTAAAACGAACCATAGACTATATTTGAAATTTGGAGACGAATTTTCGTAAACATATTTTCTAATTCACATGAGACATTAACATGAGTTAATTTCAATGGTGAATGTTTTGATATTTTCGTATTTGCAATTAAACTTTATTGAAAATTGCACTGTTTTTTGATGGTTTAAGTAAATATTCGGAAAGAAAAGGAGTAGCATGTTGTAAAGCATATTTTGCAAAAAAACATTGTAGTAAATATTTATTCCGCCTGAAAGTAACATTAAAACCAATGAGAGAATAAACTAGCTTCTGATAGCTGTATAATAAAATAAAGCATACTATAAAGTGTGTTTTAGTTACATATATAAAAATACTTAAAAATGTCTTTGTGTCACGATGACACAATTTTAGTGTCAAATAGTTTTGTTTAACTTTTTTTTCAGCTGAAAATACATTGGTAGTCGCTGTGCGAAATATATGACGTTCTTTCGATGTTAAATACAAATTAACTATTCATTTTTATTATTTTAATACAATATTATTTATGTTAATTATTTGGAATGTAAAAAAACGTCATACCCTTTGACTTTTAAACACTCCACGGCTGAAAAAATCTTTGGCAATATTCGGGTCTCCGAAAGACGGATAATTTCCATAGCGATTTTTATTAAATGGCTATTTTCACAGCGTGCTGTCAGTGTTGCCAATCTACTAAGTATCGGAATATTGCGAAAATATTGAGACATTTTCAAAGCAAGTGCCTCTTGTGTACATGTAAGTATTATGCAAGCAACCTTCAGGCTGTCAACCGCTAAATTTATGCTCATTCATAAATGAATAATTCGCGGTGGGACAAGGGATAAAAAACGCGATCCGTTTTTTGGACTAGCAAATATTAAATGCAATTATAAAATTTAATAAAAAACAATATTTGCAGCACATATTCTACAATTGAATATAATTATTAGGATTGATTTTGCTTAGCGAAACAATATATAATCTGAATGACATATTATATTATCACGGTTGTATGTAAAAAACATGATTTAAATTAATTAAGATGCGTGGAAAAATATGCGATAAGTTTGGTAGGAAAGCAATCACCACAAAATGTGTCAAAGATTAATTTACAATGATAGTACAGTTATGGCTGCTTTTAAGTTATATGAAACATAAGAAACAATGAAGATTAATTCAAATGTGTAGCGATAAAATGTTAAAATAATGTCTTTTTGCGTGAAATAATAGTTTCATCGATTCAAACATTACTTTTAGCACGCTCAATACGTTTTCACCCGTTGTTTTTTTTTTTTATATTTGTAGCTCCCGTTCATCAAAATTCCGGTGAGTGCATTGATATTGATTCGTATCGAATAAATATGTTTTGTATTAATTGATTGTAAAGCATTGCGAAATTATTATTCAAAGATTGCAGAAAGATAACCGAGAGTATTTACTTAATTAATGATCGCCAAAATTATGTGATATTCAATTTTATGTTGCGTGATTTCAAGAGTACATACTGACAAAATTGCGAAAGCTAAGTTGCCTTCTGAAATTCATCGACATTAAGTAATCGAGTGATGAGTGTGATTTTACGATACGACATAATTTTTCTAAGTTGGTACGCTTGCATGTGGATCTATTTTTGTTGAAATTGAAGCGAGAATATGAGAAATTTTTGCTTATTTATATATTTTATCTTTCGTAATTACTTGCCATTTATTACATTTCGTTCCTGTAAGAAATTTAATTACGAATAGGAAATGGCTAAAATATCTTACACGGGAATATGGGAAACTGATAATATACGATAATACGAATAACCTTTATACTAGTGTGAAAAAATCACCGTAAGTTAATATGTCAAAACTTCTTAAAATAAACTATCGAGGAATTTTGAAACATGGCGATGAATTTTTATACTATTGTTTGTTTAATCTAATAAATTACCGGTTTCAAAGACTACGATGTTTATTTTTTTGTTGTATTCCTGATTTAAATTAAATTTGCTATTGTATGCATTGTTTATTTGGTGCAATTAGTATTTTTTTGAGTTAAAAAGACTGACGTATTGTAAAGTGTAATGAATATTTACCAAAATTTCGTTTTCAAAAGTTTCTTAAAGAACGAGATCGTTCTACGGTGTTTAATTTACAATTCTGAAATTATTAAAACTTTAAACATACATACATGATCCCAATTATATATCTACGTATCCGAAACCATAACCATCTTCGTTAACAAGAACCACAATCAACTGTCTGCGATTAATATAACATTTATACGGATATTCATTCCATTAAAGTTTTTGAACAAAAAGATTATTTATTATTACCATTATCACGAAAACATGTTTTTGTATTTATAATATTTTTTTATTCAGAGGTGGTGAACTTTTAAAACCGATATGTGTCAAGGTCGCCAATTCGATGTTATGCAACAAAATACACAATTGGGAAACTCACCCATTCAGTTATATCCACTGTTAATCCAGTGCACGTTAAAGTGTGTGGCGCATCATTCCGAAATAGTGTTCGCTGTGAATTTTGAGCTTATTTACTCTTAAGTAATCACCTGAGCCGAATTTATTATGGAGAGCTGGTTGCACAACATTTTTCGTCAGGGAAGGCCAGACAATAATAATGGAGTAAAAAAACTCTTTCTATTCGCTCAGTTTTAGGGATTGGATGTGGAACAAAAGACCACAGGTAGAGTACGTGGTTTATTAATACGAGTTAATGAATAAAGGATTTTTTAAATGTCAGCTTATTATAAGTATGTAATGAAATCTTTTTTAGAATAAATAGTGAGGTAGTGATACTCAGACCACTACAAGCAGAGTCAGAATTATCAATGAAGTAACTAAGCTGAATCATGAGTGAGTAAATATTCAAAAGGAATCGAATTTATTTAAATGTTCTCATTGTCATATTTGGGTACCGACAAATTGGCATCGCAGGGCGCGAGCTCCCTTGTTCGTTTATTTACTAGTTTATGACTTTGTACAATAATTATTCTCTGTGGACTACGATGAAAAAAAATATAAGCCCCTCTTGATTCTATCGCTTAAGCTAATTCCGAAGATGCGTTCAAACGGTTGGAAAACATTTCTTTGGAGAGGTTAACAAGTTTAGTTGTCTAAACCCTTTCTTTATCCAAATCTGACTCTAGGGACAATACGTAGATTCAATGTACAAAAGTTTCCATTAGAGAATTTGAGTCGTCAAGTGCAAAAGTATAAAAAAAACATATTCATGTTAGCAGTAGAGAAGTGGGCTATTTCGCCATTACAAATAACAGCTGTGACTTCAAACATTAAATGCTAAATGTATATGTACTAAAGAGAAAACAAAAATGGACGAGACTGGGTAAAATAACTGGAGTATGCCCAAAAAACCTGTCATTTAGTGATAGTCAAAATAAACAAAATAAAATGCAGGTCACCAAAAGTATGATAGTTAGCTAGCTATCAAGGTGAAGAGTTTTTAATTTCGATTCGTATTTTAAGCGGAAAAAGTTTATTAAAAAGTTTGAGAAGAACTTCCTTTTTATAATGAGTCGCATCCTTTGCCTTGTCGATCGATGTTCGATAAAAATAAATAATTTGCAAACGACCACCGAGTGTTTACAGCCTACACACTATGACAGGCGTATTAAACGCGCGGACCGCGTGACACACACGGCTGTCCTAATATTATTTGGCAAGACTTCGACACTTCTTCGTAAACATCTTTTTAACATTTAAAATAATACTATTTACCTATTTTGCTATTAATACATTTATCCATCATTTGGAGATCATATGAAAGTTCATACAAGTTGCAATTAGAGAGAAGAGAGTCCATAAGAAATGTCTAAGATATGATTATTTAAAAAAAAAAAAATTCTTCCCCTTTGATTATTCCTTAAAGTAATACTACCCCACCAAATTTCTTTTAAGAATGTTATCGTTTCACTCTCTTGAAGCTCGAAGATCTTTTTCAAGCTTAAAGCATTTTTCTCTTCTTCTTCGGGGACGAGTTAATAATCCTGAAATTCTCATGACTATTAACTTATATGCTCCCAATTTATTCTTACGTGGGCGAAACTATGACCAAAAACTTTTGTTCCTCGCGTAGGACATATGAGTCGCCAGTTCCAAGGGCCGTTTGACTGATCAACTCATTACCTAGAGAACTGGACATTTTTAGTGACAGTATTTGTGAACTGTTTTTTAAGTTTTACTTTATTTCATGATTTTGTATGTTGATTTTAATATATTGTGTAGTATGAAGTATTATGTTAATTTATTTTTTCTCATTATATTAGTGCTTGGCAAATTGGCGTCAGCTCTAATGTCATGTACTGTACTTTCAATTTTTTAACAATAAACAATTATACTTTATGAGCGACGGATTTAGGATACTGTGATTCATTCCTTGCTGTCATCATTCCGAAAGCGTCTGTCTACCTGCTATTTTTGTGTTTTATTTGTATTTCTATGCCCGCTTCCAATGTGGAGCACATATAGTGCAAACGTTCCTCCTGTGGTTCATATGGCACCATATCCTCGTTGTGAAGTGTTCTCTGACATAATTGGTGGTGATTTATTTTTTGTCAAAAGCATATTTATAAATTATGGATTTATCTTAATTTATTGGTTTCTACTTAAATACTTCGTTAGCTGTGCATGTTTTGTGAAAGCTTATACAAATTTTTAAAAGATTCTGTGTTATAAATCACCTTCTTTTGGTCAATGTTTCATATATTTTTATAAATTATTAAATGAGGAATTTTAGTTGAGATAGATTATTTATTGATAAAAAAAATCGTCGATGCATATCAAATATGGTCTATGTGACGAAAGTGCATTCCGAGATAATCGATAAAAACTGTTTAAAAAAATAACGAAACGGAAAATAACACTTCTATCAATGGAGATTGGGATTTTTTTCCCATTGATAGAAGTGTTATTTTCCGTTTCGTTATTTTTTTAAACAGTTTTTATCGATTATCTCGGAATGCACTTTCGTCACATAGACCATATTTGATATGCATCGACGAAATACAGGCCTCTCCTTAAATACGTCACTAGCACTTCATCCAACTGAACTGTTTTTTTTTTTAATTTTGTAAGCTTTATTTTATGAATTACTTACATAATTATTTGTAAAAAAATATTTAACATTTTTTTTAATCTGTATCTTTTCACTCAGCCTTAAAATGTAAAAGTGACGTCTTAAGCCTAACAGTAAGAATACTGCCAAAATAATAAAAAAAGGGAATACAACTAAAAAAATACACTCAGACACAAGTTGCACACCCGTAATGTACACGCAGCCGCTGTTTTACGTTCGCCTTCCACAACGCACTAACAATCAAGAAAATAAACGAATTTACTTTTCATTTTCTTGGCTCGATACAGAGTTGCACGGGACCAATTATTAATCCAGCACTATTGTATTTACGATGGACTCGGTCGGCGGTAACTTCGTGGAAGTTAATTTTAATACATTTTTTTATTTAAAAAAAATCAGAATGACATCTTTGCCACGTGTAGATGCCTTTAAAAAAGGCGAAATACGTGTCACTGTTGTTGGTACAATACGTGGAATGATCGAAGTCATTTTGATTTTTTTATATAAAAAAACATTGTATCAGCACTATTGTACTTAAAAAAGATATAGATCAAAAGAAATAAAAATAAAATGTGACTTGCTGAGCCATTAAGCTAAATTGATATTGAGAATCATATTGGGCAGCAGTTTGAGATCAAACACGCGAAACAAAACACGCACGCAACAATTTTTTATAACGGTCAATTTCAAGCAGATTTCTTCAAAAAAGAGAGATTAATGAATTTTAAAATTAAATAAAAACCGCTAGATATTTTATCCACAAGCCGCCACTGCATACTTATAATCCGCCGCTACAAATTGAAACAGGGATGGAGGTTAAGAACTAAAAGAAACGGAGCCATGATAGTATTTAATGTATCATCTTCTCAGTGTTTTGTTTATCTAAATAAATCATAATAACATTGCCGTAATGTCACATTCAGAAGCAACACATTTATAAAATTAAGTGCACGGGTTTTCCTAGAACAGTGTTGCAAGTTTTGATTGACAAGGGCAAGAAGTTACAAGAACTGTGAACTTTATTCGTCAGATGAGTGTCGTTGGACGAGCGCCGGGAATACCGTAATGATGTAAGCATTAAAAATGATAATGTTGCTTCATCGTTTAATAACGATGGCAACATTTTGAAATATCAACTGCATACCAAATTCCAACAACATTGCGATGAATTTACTTTAACTTACAACTGACCTATGATTGTTGTATATGCTGGAGCAATTAATTATAACAATTTTCGAAAATAGAAAGTGGTAAAACTATTTTTTACACCAGAAACGTAAAATTACTTACAGAAGGTGACAGTGACGTCTATAAATAAGAAAAAGTTTTTTTACGAACATTCAAAATTTTTATTAAAAGTAAACTATTTTCTTTAAACATCTCATTTGACTGAGATATTTCCTTTCGTAAATAAATACTATGCCACTAACTGTGGATAACTATAACCAAGGCCAGCTCGTGGCGTATGCAAGGTGTTCGGCGCACACAGGCGCACCAAGATTTTAGTACTATCCAAACATTTAGTTTTAGTTTTTCGAGGCGACGAAGGCGCCTCACACACAGGCGCAGAAATCATCGAGCTGGCTCTGACTATAATATCTGATTTATCTTTGAAATATCATTCGTCTCGTTCATTAGTCAGATAACCTGTAGTGAAATATACAGTAATGTCTATATACAGTAAAATATACAGTAATATCTAGTCTAGTAATCAGATGACATCAAAAATGATATTGCCGATGTCGCATACAAATTTAAGTTGCACTCGTTGATGAGTTATGTTTAAAATTGAGTTTAAATTGATAAAACTCAAAAAGCCAACAATACGTTTTTCGTGTTTTACTCGCAACTTCGAAAAATGGATAGTTCTACTATTGATACTATACGACTCATATGTAGTATTTGAGCATAAATTTACCTTGTCCATAGCATAGACTCGTTTGCTTGTTATTCAAAACAAAATATACAAAACTTTTAAAGTATCGGGATAAATTCTGAATACCCTCTGTTAAAACCTAAAATATTTCATTTTAACCCGTCAGCATATACATATATGACATACATGGAGAGTCTGAAATTAGATATTAATTGAAATGAAAAACGTCTTTCTTGACGTCATCGAAAAGGCAAAATCGCTGACGTACAAACATACGGACATTTTCGACTATTAATATAAAGATTTTCAGTACAACATAATTATACGATAATAAGATCAAGCGGCGCATTATTTTTGATGCCTTGTGGTTAGTCACGCGTTGGTCCATGTAAATGTTTTTGCTATTATCAATTTCGTAATTACAGTTTAATTCTTTTTGGGAATCTAATATTGAACAATTCAATTGATTAATAATATTTGATCATGTTTATCTGTTTTATAAACTCAATGGACTACATTTTTACATGTTGGATATGTTCGACGGAATACCGTTTAAACAGTGTGCTTAAATGAAGAATAGTGGTGGGTAGGGTTCCTTGTATAAAAATTAATTCAGGATATAAAAAAATAAAATTGAATGTTGTTTATTGTATCTTGATTTTATATTAAAAAATCGTAATAAAGTTATTCACTACCACTATCAGTCAATGAACGAACCTGTATACGCACAATTGGCACGGAAAATATTTCATTACTTGATATATCATTTGATATTCCCAAGCTTTTAGTTTTAGAGTAATAAACCTTTCTGGGCATAGTATTAAGTACACGTAAATGTGAAGGATGAAGTTCCTTGTAAGAAAGCATCTAAACAATGAATCCAATATACCGGTATTTATACTGGTAACATCGATACTGAAATATCGCCATTGGTATATACTCGTCTGGTATTGCAATTCATATGTCGTACAGTAACCTTTTTGATGGTAAAAACGTGGCACAAGTAGTGCAATGTCAGCGGTCATATAAGATTATGCAATTACACTGGTGTCTCGGTCATAGAGAAGATTCTACAAGATGTATAATATTTAAATCGCGTATCCTTGATAATGTTGAAAATTAAACTGATAATAATTCTGTAAACATCAGTTCATAGAACAGAATAATTTCATTAAAGTTATTATTTACAAATAATCAGCAACTGACAGTTAGAATATATCTATATGAAATATTCTAGAAATTTATTCTTATATATAATTTAAGTACAGAATAATTTTATTCATTAGAATGAATAAAATTAATTTACTCAATCATATGCGGATTACTTGGAAACCGATGTCAGATTCATGTATGTAGTTGCAGTGGTGGCCTGCTAATATCTTAAAAAGAGGCTCATAAAATGTCAGCCTTAATGCCTTTAAACTATAGATCAAAGGGTGGGGAACCAGTTATCCTCTAAAGGCCGCAGTAAACATTGACTAGGGAATCTTTGGCCGGAAACAATTTCATGCCAATTTCTTAAGCCCAGAAATTTGCGGATTTCCCAAAATTACCAGCGTAGGACCTTTTTTTAGGTCTTCTAAGGATTTAGACATCGAAAATCTCAGGAATTCACGAATTTACAAAAAAAAAATACAGAAATACACAATTGGCCAGAAGGCCGCACCATAGTACGACTGCTATAGATGATACATCTTCGTATTACAATTGAACAGAAATTGCAGTTAGGTGATGATTTGATCTGAGACGAATGATTTTCTTAACTTAACAAGGCTGATTTTCTTAACTTAACGGGGGGGGGGGGCTCGCCCGAGCCCCCTCCAGCCCGCCACTGTGTAGTTGTTTTAGCGTGAAGAAAAGGGGATCGATTTGTCTGGAGAGCGATTCTGCAGTCGGCTTGGTAATATCGCACACAAGCAAGTAAACTGTCACAAGTTTAAAGTATGTGTTTTGATGTACCCCATGAGGGAGACAAAGCGATTGCTAGGTGACAAGAAATCTTCGAGACGCGTGGTGATGATATATTATATTTATAAAGTGAATAAATCCAGAAAAATCGACGACAAATTTTAGTTTGTATTTTTAATTCGTAGAGTTCCACAAAATCGTCGTGTAATAAAAAAAGTACATGACTACATGACGTTTGAAATCCATACAAAATAAGAGGGAGGGATTCTAAAAAAATAAAGGCATATTCTTCCCTTTTTTTAATAAACACAGAAATACACACATACAGAAAAAAAACTCCTTTTGGTTTCTTCTTTTCAGGATGGGTTGTATATTTTTATCACTAGAAGAATCCTTCATTTTTTGAAATTCAATTTTTAAAAACTCCGTAATAAGCGAGAGCGTCTTATATTATCTTTTATGATAAGAAGTCATGCACTTTTGTAAAACACTTTCTCTTTTAATTTTAAACTTTTTTCCGTTATTGGATTATTTTTTTTATAAAAAAGTGATGGCATTATCCAAAGGGATGTTAAAATCATACTTGAAATATTTGTGTATGTTATTTTTTTCTTGGACCGTGTTATATTGCTACTAGAGAGCAAAAGTGAGATAAAATGAAAAATGACGATTTTGAGATAAGTATGCCAATCGATTGCTGAAAGCTAAATCCGAGTAATGAACCACTGGGATATTAAAAAAACCATTTTATCCATTAAAAACGAAATCTCATTGTTACATTTATTAAAATTGCTCTACATCTTCAAAGCATCAGTAGTTTACGTGGAACAACTATGTAGATACAACAATTACTGTACAAAAAATAGGCTACTCAAAAAAAAAACTACCTTATTAATTATTTTAAAAGTATTAAATAAACCTTAAAGTTATTTATCTCAAAACTAGTATTTTCGATTTATTTCACTGTTGCTTTCATGTAGCAATATGTAACAACCGTGCTATACGTGAGTATATTTTTTCACACTTTATGTTAAGGTAAGAATCTCAGAAATTATATGAATGACGTCTTTTAGCAAATTTACATACTAACCGGTGATGTATATAATGTCAAATAAAAAAATGCCCTGTCAATAATACAGGTCGAGATATTGGGGTCATGATCAACATTTAATGTTGGTATGTCAAAGTAGCTACGACTCGAAATGCTCTTACCGCTAAAAGATCATATCTTGAAAAAAGACGTGTCCTTTCGTTTTTCAGTATCAAAAATTAATGCTTGAATGTATGCTATATTTATTGCGTGATAGACATTAATGTGGGAATAAAATAGTATAGAAATTTGTTAAGACATCCAATCAATATAATTATCGAAATTCATCTTTAAAGTGTGGATTCTCAATTTGCGGTGGAAAAGAATTATATTTTAAAAAACACTAGTTTTTCACATATCGCAAGCACTATCATCTAGTAAAAATATCAATTGATATAGAAGTGTTCATATACGAAAATAATGTATAAATAATGATTTAATTTTTTTATTTTTGACACTCAATTATCTATGATTAAAATTTTTAAAACATCTTAAAAATAAAAACTACTAATAGGAATAAAATCGGAATAAAAATCGATTAACCTTCCCTCCAGAGACGAGAGCTTTTTTTCGATAAAAAGAATATTTGTTAATCCATATTGATGTCATGGATAACTTTTATTCCTAACAAAATTTAAAAAAAAAAAACGCAAAGTCATTATATAGAAACCCCGCATGACTATATGGTCTTGCTCATCCTTTTATTACCGTGTAATATTGTGTACAGACAGTTGTGAGGACAAAAGTGACCGTATGGGCTCACAAACATTCGGGGTTGAAATAAAGTTAAACGAGAAATTTTAAAATATTTACAATCTGACCTCTTTAGATCAACATAATTTTAATACAAATATATTAGCAAAGGAACTGTAAATAATTTGATATTTTGATAAAAAAATAACTAACAGTTTCAAAAAGTCCATTAAAAAAAAACGGAAATTCAAAAAATCGCATGTGCTTTTGGTGGCTGTTTATGTCCCCACGGCTGATGATTAACTGAAGTCTGTACCCTTCTTAACCAAATATGAGTAAAAGCAACGATATTCAGGTAGAAAAGAGATGAATATTGGGATCAATAGACAACGGTGTTTACTGTTACCATATAGTCACGCTCGTCCTTGGAGGGGTAAGAAAAGTACATACAGTGACTTCGAATGTAATTATTTAATAATCATTATCTAAATTAGCGAATAGGATTTTTTTAAAT